>JANEYF010005525.1:290000-408184 GCA_029963845.1 Rhamnusium bicolor
GTGCTGAATATTTGAAATAAAATAATTACAAAACGATCATTTTTTACTTGTACATGTCCAAGTAGATAACGAAACAAACAGCTTTTTTTCGATTAAATATAAATTGAAAAATATTTGCCGATTGCCTAGAATGTAATGCATATATAGGTCAAATAGGTAGATTGTTGGATAGGAGACGTAGAGAATATATTCATATTTAACAGATAATTTTAACATATATCTTTTTAAACAATTATTTTCCCAGCTATTTGCCAAAACGCTGAAACTTGGATTACAAAAAAGATAATATGCACATTATGTTAAATGTGCTGGCTACCCTGATGACGCAATGCAAACAGAAACAAGTGTCGGTAGATATTTTAAAGTTTTATAAAGTAAGTGTCAACGGGTGAGTACCTTGTGTTTTATTTATTTTTGGTTTTACTAGACAGAATAGTCGAAATTAAAAATAACATTAGTGAGTCAGTTGTACTGAACATAATGTGCATATTATCTTTTTTTGTAATCCAAGTTTCAGCATTTTGGCAAATAGCCGGGAAAATAATTGTTTAAAAAGATATATGTTATACTTATCTGTGATAAGATTTGTAAAAGTTAGTAAATAATAATTAGCAAAAAATTTTCAGTTAATATTATTTTTCATTCCATTCTATATTTTAACTTTTACCAAGAAGAGCAACTTAATTTGTTTTTAAATTATTTTATTCGACCCTAAGGGGTATTTCCACTATATAATTTCAATTATTCTGTTCTCTGAAACCATTAATGTTTATTACATTAAGGTTTACAAGTTTCCTTACTTTGGATTCTTTAAATGTGCTGGCTAACCTGATGACGCAATGCAAGCAGAATTTTAAAGTTTTATAAAGCGAGTGTCAACTGGTGAGTACCTTGTGTTTATTTATTTTTGGGTTTACTAGACAGAATAGTTGAAATTAAAAATAACATTATTGAGTCAGTTGTACTGAACATAATGTGGATATTATCTTTTTTGTAATCCAAGTTTCAGCGTTTTGGCAAATAGCCGGGAAAATAATTGTTTAAAAAGATATATGTTATACTTATCTGTGATAAGATTTGTAAAAGTTAGTAAATAATAATTAGCAGAAAATTTTCAGTTAATATTATTTTTCATTCCACTCTATATTTTAACTTTTACCAAGAAGAGGAACTTAATTTGTATTTAAATTATTTTACCATTTTATATATGTATGTAATATTTCTTTGTTATCACCATATAAATAATAATTATTATGAAACGATTCAATCAGTTTTGGACGTATTATTAGGATTAGTCACGTGTGACATACGTAAAAGACTTTTTCTGTATTTTCTTATATTACATATAACATCAGTTAAGTACGATTTCGTTATAATTTTAACCCCAATAAATTTAAAGTGAAAATTTTTTCATCCATAAATATGATAATTTTTACAGTTACCTATTAACATTATAATCATGATCTGTGGGCCTTTTAAAAATAAATCAACTGAATTCAGAATTAAATTACTAATTACTGTTTTGCTCGAAATCGATATAATTTAATAATAACGTTATGTTATGAATGTGATCGTTATTTAAATATATGGATGGCAACCCTGTCACCAGTCAGTAGGGACAGGGAGTAAAAAAGGGAATTGGCAGCGCTGCGATATTTGATATGTAAAAAGTGTGCCTGATAAAAGTTTTATGAGTTTCACTAAATAAATAATTCTTGTTATTAAACGAGGTCTGTTTAATCGGCCATTTTCATAATAATTTATTCAATTAAATGTAAGTTGCTTTCTTTTTTACCACCAGTCTTTTGCTAATGTAAGTTTAATTTCTTTTGATACAATTTTTTCCGTAACCGTAAAACAACTTAGGTTAAAAGTATGATAAAAATAGAGTAAATTTAATTTGAACTTTTGAGGTCATCTTCATCAATCCTACCTCCCTAAAGTATTTAGGTTATGAACCAATTCTATGTTAGGCATACGTAATGTTGTCAAATTGTGAAAGTGTGGTTATCATAAATTAACTAGAATATTACCAGATACCTCATTTCAAACAATACGCCAATATCCAAACACAACAAAATAAGTAAAACAAATATTTATATTTAAAAGTAGAAATTTCGATGCAGAAACAGAGGCAGGGCTCTCATTTTTCGTGCAGCGCAGCATGTATTTTATAGTATACTATGAAATAAATGAGCATAGCTGCATAAACAAAATCTCGTATTACCGCCAACTACTAACGAAATATCGTAAAATGGAACAGTATTCAATGTATACTGTGTATTTTATATGAAACAAATTAGTTATTTTCCAAGGTATAAATAATTTTGAAGAAAAAAATGACATTCCAAAAAATTATCGTAGTCCTATCAGAGGCTTATTGCTAGATAAAATCCCAGATTATCGTAACAGTCTAGTGGTTATCAGCCATTTAGTAACACTACTGTCGCCATGTTCTTGAGCTGAGCTTCTTAGCGTAGACTTTGCATCGAAAATTAGATCTTTAAAATGATCCTTAAATGCTTCCCTAAAATCACGTTTCAATTTGATGAATTGATATTTTAAGCAATGTTGATGAGTCTACCATCGATTGCACACCTTGAAATTGTAGAGAAAAAACTAATTTTATTTCCATTATATAAATTATTATTAAAATTTAAAGATTTCGGAGGGCCCGTTTATTTTGTATATGTATTTTATGTAAATTTACAGTAAAAATGCCCTCGTCAATATAATTTCACCCCTTCCTTTGGCGAATGAGCATGATTACCATTTTCACTACTATAGAATATGTGTGGACTCTATTTTATAACGTATTGGTAATCAAAACCACAGTCATTTTATGTACATAGGATTAAACAAATCACTATCGTACGTAAAATATAAAATGGTTATATAAATAAAAGAAAATTACTATAATGTTAGTTTTATAAAACGTAGTTTGCAGATAGGGTAAAATATTTAAATAATTTATGTGTCACTTTTATGCATCTGTTTAATATCTATTTTGCAATAAAGATGCAACAACGTTCCGTAAATATGATGCAACCTGAAAAGATCTTGATGTAGACATTACTGAGTGCCAGAACTAAACAAGGCCTCTCCTAGTGACATAACGTTGTCTAGGAAAGATCCGATCCGCGTTTTTTGATAATGATGCAACTGTTACAAGTTTTGGTAGGCTGGGATGATATGTCAGTTAAAGCTCGGAATTGCTATAAAAGTTGAAATGTCCAGTCCGAATTTTTATCACGATATTTTACCAAAAATTGTTATTATTTAATAGTCGTGAATAAAATAAAATATAGTATTCTACTATATATGTAATGGCTATTATTCTCTAGGGCATTATTCACCCTCGTGAATAATAACCATTATTATAATATGCTCATTGAATAATATACTATTGTATTGTACTTAGAGTGGTATTGAGAACTATCATATTTATTTGAATTGATTTTTAAAATGTTAAATTCAACATATAAATTTTCTAATTATCACTGTCGTGGAAAAATGATTTTATTTTGTTCGTCGGGTTGCTTTACTCGGCTTCGCCCCATTCGCAAACTTCCTCACCTCACAAATAAAATAAATACTCTCAACACTTGCATCAACGAATAGCTATTTATAATACAAGTATTAAAAGCGACATTTTATTTTGCAAGTAGAGAAGTTTGCGCAACGAGATAAATTAAGTGGACAAAGGCGGATTTAGAGGGAGGCGCTTCGCAAATGATTAAAGTCGTCGATTAGATTTTGTAATTTAATTTTTTTTAAGTCATACTATCGATATACTTTTTAGTGTTATCTATTAATGACGTTTGTTTATTTTTAAATGATATTTATTATTGTAAATGGCGTGGTCAATTTATTTTACTTTAAATTAAATACGGAGCTAGTGCCCCCCTAGCATCAACTCTAAATCCGCTCTTGCATATGGTACAAACCCTACGAGCAAATTAAAATCATTTCTAACAAGTATATTGTAGAATATTTTTATACCACTGTGCTAGAAATCAATGAAATTAATAATTTAGTGAATTAAAATTCCGTTTGTAAATTTTGACAGTTGATTAGAATCAGAAAACTTTGGTAGAAATATTAAAAAAAACATGAATTTTGTGGCAATTGAACATTTGAAAATTGTGTATTATTTACCCGACATTTCGATTTTTATCAGTACAGTTTCGTTAATTAAAGGTGAATTATTTGATCATTTGAATACCAAATCCATTCCTAACCATCATGATGGATATAGCAGAACATAGTTTTGAAGATGATTTTGTGCCATCTGATATTGAAGAAGCTGCTAATAGAGCAAGTTTGGATCTATTTCCTAATGCTACAATATATGATATTACGTATAATAAATTTGTGGAATGGTGCAAACTAAAAAAAGGTTGAAGGCAAGTTTACTAAACATGTGCTGTTGGCATATTTCCAAGAAAATTTTAAATTTAGAAATCCTCAACTCTTTGGACCCATTTTTCAATAATAAAATCTTCCTTCATTGAAATAACAATTATTGGAAAATGTTACAAATTGATATTGTTTCTAAAACGAAAAGCGGAAGGATACTAATCAAAGAAATCCAAAATTCTGAGTAAGAAAGAAATCGATAACTTTTTAATTGAAGCTTCAGATGCACAATATTTCATGGTAAAAGTGGCTGCAACTATAAGATTATTCGGCCCCCCCCCCCCCCCCCCCCCCCCCCCCCCCCCCCCCCCCCCCCCCCCCCCCCCCCCCCCCCCCCCCCCCCCCCCCCCCCCCCCCCCCCCCCCCCCCCCCCCCCCCCCCCCCCCCCCCCCCCCCCCCCCCCCCCCCCCCCCCCCCCCCCCCCCCCCCCCCCCCCCCCCCCCCCCCCCCCCCCCCCCCCCCCCCCCCCCCCCCCCCCCCCCCCCCCCCCCCCCCCCCCCCCCCCCCCCCCCCCCCCCCCCCCCCCCCCCCCCCCCAGCATGCCGCCAGGAAAATCTTTGCCAGTTACAGTTCGCCCATCCGTAATAAACACTCGAAAGGGATGCAAAGAAAGCATTTCCATGTGAATAGAAAATTAGGCGAGCATGTTATAATTATTTATATTGTTTTAAGATTTTTACTTAGTTTGATAAAAAATGCTGTATTTCCTAAACTATTAACGATAAAAAAGATGAAATAAAAAGCAAAACGTAAAGAAATGAATGCATTTGATTAACTCAAAATTAGAAAAGTTAAATGGCTACCATAGAACGCTGTGAAGAACTTTAAATCTACCCCTAAAAAACAACCCTTCATTTAAAAAACACGTCATTTTCAAAAATTTATTTTTGTTAAATTATATAAAAAAAAGAGTTACTCTATCAAACACAAAAAAAAGAATGGAAATCGGAATTGTGGTTACAAAATTTTTGGACTGAGAATTGCAAAACTTTTAGGTGCGCGGTTTTTTTGCAAAAAAGAGACCGCCGTTGGACAACTCTGTCCTTGAGTATATTTATGGAATAATTCAAAGACTATAAGGAAATATTTCGTGGATATTCCTTTACAGTTGTTTGGGATTATGCATTGTATGACACCTAATTTAAACATATAAATAATTTTTTCTGTTAATATGAAACCCAGATAATCGTGTTCATCATGTGCTGTATAAATGTTATTAAACAAAACATATTTCGTATCACTTGTACGTCGATGAACATTAGTAATTACGTTTTTTAGATTTCATTTAGATATTTTCTGAATATGAAAGTACTCAGGCCAAATGTAACATTCCTTAAAAATTCAATCACGAAATATATCTATACTGTATAAAATTTACCAGTCACAGCATGATTTATCGCCTTAAATTTTCACTCGTCTATTAAAATTATCAGCAAAATGTAATACAATAGCAGGGTGCTCTGCCTATTTGTGAACAGTTGATAAAATGTTGCCTGGAATATGTTATCTCAAAACGTATATGCACAGCCTTTATAATACGTGACTGGTAGAGATGGGGACGAAAATTAGAATCGGATTGATCATATATGGCATGCAGCTTTTTACTCATTAAATTATTTGAAAAAAATAAAAAAAAGTGAAACTTGATGACCTCTGAAAATGAATATTAATAAACATAAATTAAAATATTTCAAACAAATCATTAAAGATATGAATAAAACAGACTTGAAATAATTTTGTTTGAATCAAACTTTTTCTAAAGCTAGCATAAATGTTAATTCCAAATCAAACTTGTGAATAAGGCTTCAAATTACTTTTTTTGAATTTTTATTTTAAATAATGAATCCTGATTTCAAATATTTTCTGCATTTTAAAGCTTTCTTATTTTAAATATTTTTGAGACGGCTAATTTTGAGGCTTCTTCTGTAAATCACTATGTTTAAATTATCTTTTTAAGTTATAATAATGACTACTGGTCAGATGCGAATTATGACCGATGTAAGCCAGGTCATTTAAAAAATTTGCCAATAGAACTTTTATTTTTCTTTAACTTTGAAGGGCCATAAATGTGCAGAAAAGCATTTTCGAACTCACGTTCATAGGAACTTTAACTTTAAAATCGTCCAAGGAATGACCTTCTGAAATTTTCGACGAAACACCTTGTATATACATCTACTTATGGTTAGATCCTAAGCTTTTACTATAGTAACCAGATTATTCCTTATCTAACTTGTGCACTATTAATTTTTTTTGTCAACAAATAAAAAATATTTAAAAGTGAAAACTTTTAAATATTTCTTATTTGAAATTAAATTATATTTCATGTCACGGGCTTCAAGTGCTAAATGATTACCTTGTAATCTATCATATGATACATTCTAGTTGGTTTCATTTTATGAAAAAATACTTCATCTTTTTGAAATCTTTATGTAACATTGGCCAAAAGTCTAATGCATTTTGATATATGCCAAAGAAGTAGAGTTTGGATATGTTTTAGTTCATTATTATGTTTGCTTTTTGTTGTGTAGCAGCTGATGAATTTTGTATATTAGGAAACGTCTAGGAAACAGTTTCTTATGTTAAAAACATGGAGAACTTGTTTGAAAACGATGCCTCTTTTTAAGAATTTAGAAAGCATCGATTTGAACGATGTTGACATTACCATAGTTCCGCCCGAAACTGATAAACAAATCGATTTGTAAAATTTTGAGAAAAACGACCTCTCAAGGGACGAAAAAACACGGGATTGCAAGTACCCTTGAAACATGTGTACCTTTTTCGAATCATGATGTGGAAAATAATGATGGATGATGATATTTAAGAGGAATTTACATCTTCAGGGTAAAATATTATATATCAAGAGGATCCCCGGCCTATTACTTCAAAATGTGTAACTATCGAGAAGTATGAAAATCCAAAAATTTGCAAAAATAAGACGCGAAAATATGAGTATGTTACGGATTAGCAAGAAATTCAACCAGTTTGTTATTACACAAACCTTCAGAAATTAAGTTTTAAAACATGTCCGCATTATACGGTTGTAACGAAATTGCAAGCCATTTCATTCCAGTTTGTTGTTATCCGCGATGAATTAAGTTTCTGCCAGTCTAATCCAGATGGCGCCACTGATTTCTACTGGAACAATTGGTTTGGTAGATTTTTGCGCTTATAAGAAATGCCTAAATATCTATTTGTCTTTATTGCTCATACTGTATTCTCAAATGTTTGTCTCTTTCCAAACTATAATCGAGTTTAAGTAGCAGAACACGACTGTGCTACTTCATTCTTACTAGTGTAGCGTTCTGAAGACAACACCTGTAGTTCAGCGGTCTGGTGAAATTTATATGTTTTCTGATATTATCGTGTAATTTTATGATCATCATTATTTAAAAAGTTGCTATATTGATTTAATGTACCTTCGAGGTAATTTTCATAAAAATATTGTATCGTATTTATCTTAATTTACGCCTTGGGCGAATTTACTTCTCGATGATCAGTTTACCTTGGTTGTTCTTTGGAACAGCCATCATTAATATTGATTAGTATCGATTTATCGGGCCTTGTTGGCAATTTATCTAATATCCCTCTGATATTGTAATAATTTCGTGTACTAATTTAAACTAATTTTCAGTTATTGTAAATTTTAGATTTATCCGGCAACGGATGTCACCATTTTGTAACGTAGTTAGTTGTTTTCTGTCTTGGTCTGTTGATGTTTTAGGTCACTTGGCTACATTGGTAGCTCTGTGAAAAGTGGTGACTGGTGACATTTGGAGATTGGTACCCCTTTTTGGACTAAACCTATTTGTTTATAACCTTTGTGAGAATTACCTAATGTGGTGCATTTGTTTTGTGGTGGATCATTTTATACCAGTGCATATATTTACCAACCAGACCTCAGTAACGTAAGGTTTTTCTAAATTTAAAATATCGAGTGCTTACTTAAACGTTTACTTTATATGTAGTCAGAAACGCTGCTTTAATGAAGCCTTGCCTAGTTCTCTGGCAAAGATACCTGCCTAGTTATCTGGCAATTGATTAACTTTTGATTATCTGCAGAAAACATATAGTCAAGCTATATATCTTTATTTAACACGTTAAGCGCCAAGGCGGTCCCTAGGGACCGATGGTGGATTTGTCTACCAGGCCACAGCGGTCCCTAGGGACCGCTTGGATATTCTAATACAAGACTGGCTATACACGCCAGTGGGCTAGTATAGATTCCAATTTAACATCATAGGTGGACCGCTGTGGCCTGTAAGGAATGTCTACTATAGGCAACTTTTTAATATAAAGGATAAATAAAAATTCAGGGCTGCTTATAGGTTTTTTTATTACTCTTTTAAGTTATAAACTTTTAGGCTAATAATATCAATCGTAAATAAGTAAATAAAATAGTAATTGTACCATAAAAATGAAAAGATATGTGTGGGACCACTACTTGTAATATTTAGCAAAGCAATCTATACAAAAATGAGGATTATCAGGACAACTATCACAATATGTTGTAACTTTTGGCACTTTATTTTTATCTATTTCTCCCTTGAGTTTCTTGTCATAACAGCCTTTACAATAACATCGTACTTTATGAGCAATGCCATCCTTTTTCTTCATTAGATGAACCTCGTCCTTTTTTTGTGATCTGGATGTAGAGCCAGATCTATCCTCCTCATCCTCTGGAAACATTAGGTTTTCTATAATACGTTCCTTGAAAACGCATGTCAACAGGACCGCTAATGGGACCGCTATGGCGCCGACGGCACATTGTTCCCACCTCGCCATGTTGGTCCCTAAGGACCGCTACAATTGAAACCCCAAAAAAATGAGAAAATATTTTCTAAAAAAATTTTTTTTTACCATTACAACTTTTTTTTAATTAAAACAAGTTAAAATAACGGAAACAAATTTTTGGCACAAGGGGAAGTTTTCGTCATGTTGCTTTGACGCTTAACGTGTTAACTTTATCTGGAATTCATTATTACCTCTTTACGAGGAACTAATACATTAATTTAATGTTACCTTTAATTTGAAAATTATTATATTGTTTTATATTTAGCAAATATTTATTTACGTTATCTTTCTGGTTGTCTGTCTGTATACAGACATGCTAAATTCAATTTTCTTGTAGATTACCTTCTTTTAGTAAAAAATATCTTAACATATAGTTAATACCTATTTCACTTTGTTTATTATCATAGCTACACCTAGTTTATTTGTTGGACTAGTATTTTTTATATTTATCGTAACTTTTATTGATACGTAAGTTAGTTGAACTCTTCCACTTTCTAAAATATTGCTGGATACCGATCCTCGTTTGTTTAGTTTGCAATTTACTCTGTAAATTTGTGTTAACTCTCATATTTTGTCTACGTAGCTGGACAATTCAAACGTCACAGATTTTTACTTTGTTTTGCCTATAATACTGATCTCATAAAACTCTCCTTTTTATGTAAATACCTGGACCAAGAGAAGAGGATAACTGGTGGATCGAACTGATCATTATATACTGGGTGGAGCAGGAAAGCGATATTTTATACAACTGGGATTTTGTCTCAAGGGTAACTGCAGTACTGACAGTGGTGATTCAAACTGACACCAAACCCATTAAGAGCTTAACCGTTGGTGGATTCTTCGTTGGACTAACCCATTTGAAGTTACGTAAGATCTTCGTCCCCAGTGAACGTTTATATTTGGTCAGAAGAATTTTTGTAAGAGATCAGTCACCCTTTTTTTGTTTATTTCTTGGTTTTCAACCAAAACTAGGTTTTTAAACTAAAAGAGGCCATCTTAGTCTATGTAAATTTTTGTACATATTCTCACAAGTTTATTATACTTTTTATTAAATAATATCTTTTTATTCGACTTCCTTCCCAACAGAATTCAAGTATTAACGTTATCTTTACCTTTAAAAGTAAACTTTTACTTATTTGGTACTTGTAAAAGTCCTGGCGCCCAGCCTAAATTTTGGTGAGAACTCAGATCAATCTAAGCCCTTATTCACGACCTGCTAATTGAGCTACCGGTCAATAAGTAGAACCTCCAGCTAATTGTGTTATGCCAGCAATTGGACGGGGGGTGTTGCACGGTAAAACTATAGGTAAAATTTTCTAGTGAAAATCTCGTTGTGCAGAATAAAACAAATTGAATTTTATGCCAGGTAAAAAAAAATTAAAAAATAATTCTTTCGTCCAAGATGATTTTAAGTCATTTATTGGAATATTATTTAGTGGATACCATGAACTTCCACAATAAGATAAGTCCTGGGCTAGAGTACCTCAGTTATATAATTCTATGCCTAGAAAACGTTTTAGATACATCAAAAAGTATTTGCATCTGAATGATAACACAGAAACTACAAAAGATGATGAAATATATAAACTTCGGCTTTATACAGATACTTGTCTTACGCCTTTTCATACATTGTAAATACTTTTTATATTAGATAATTTCCTGTTTGCAAAAAAATATAAATATATTTTAATATAGCTTCGATATTATCCCCGGAACCCGTTGCTGTTGCAATAAATGGGACGGCTATTTACACACCGTCTATAGTACAACTTTCACGTACAGGGTGATTCAGAAATAAACCAAAGAAAAAAAACTTAATATAGGGCACAATTTAATAGCAACGTTCGTAAAATATAAACTAAATTAGTAAGTTAGATTTTGAGAAAAAAATTCTTAAATTTTGAAGGGTAAAGACCGTACCCGCCAATGGTTTTTTAAAACAAATTTGTATGTTATAATTTAACTGATTGATATCAATGACAAAACCCTTTTATGCAGCAAATAGTCTTATTTGTGTAATTATGCAATTGCATAATTAGGTGTATTATTTTCTAATATTTTAAAAATGCGATAATACAATACGGCTTCCATAAGAAAACATGAAGTTGCCGTAATTATTTTAAAAAGTACTGTTTGAAAAATAAATTAAGAATGCTCTTAAAAAATTATTGCAAAATGATCTTAGTCGTTTTTTGATTGAACCACAAATAAAAAAGTACAAGGCAGTTTTTAAAATGGCGATTTTGCCTTTTTTCTAAAAAGAATCTAAACCAATCGGATTTGAATTGTTTTTTTGGACGCCATGTTAATGGGCATAAAATTCTGCTACTTTGCTCATTTAGGCATTTTTCTATCCCCACTAATAACCAAGATACCCATATAATCCCACCTCTCATGCTATATAGCAGTTGCCTCTTATTGGTTTATTTAAGTGTGGGGACTATTAGTTAAATCGCTCAAGGACTGTTGCTTACTCAGAAACAGTTGAGTCGGCTGAATGTGTCAATTAATAGATTGTCATGCGATAGCAGATATGTTTGGGATTATTTAAAAACTTACATTAGCAAATTGTCATAGGTTGATGAAATAAAGAAGGATAAATACAAAAAGTTGTCTCCAGGGAAACGAAACTAGATCAGAGTCAAGGACCGGTAGTTATTACTGCCTCATGGTTGACAGGACATACGTGGACAAATAAAAGCAAAAGCATAAAATTAATAATGAATGCATACCGCTTGATAAAATGTATTATTCAGAATGACTGAGGTCTACCATCGCATTAGCATACATGGCCACAACTAATATTCGTTCTGCATTCGTGGCTGTTATATTATTATTTTGAACACTTATACTGGATAATGCATGTGTCACAATTACTTCTACAGTGTGTGCTGTGGTTTGTTGTACTCATTGACTGGCTATTAATATCTGAGACCAAGCCTATTGAACACTCAAAATATTTAGTATAACATTAACAACCTTATTACACTTACAGTCAGTTGTTTCATCCATTGTAACGAACAAAAATTTATTTCGTACGTCCTCTATAATATTCCCCAAAACATTTTTATACACACTTGGTAGATATGTTTTACACAATGTATGAGAAAAGAAAATTGGATACGTATTTTGTAAAGAAACCTTTAAACTCAGCATTTTCGACTGCATTCCAAGACATATCACATGCACAGAACATGACACAAATCATAAAAAAATCCTCTTTTGTAACCGGCAATATTCTGTCGATGGATAGCCGATTTTAAATGTCTTTCATATTGAAGACGTGTATGAAATACGTAACGTCGATTGCATGAAGTACACAGAATATACTACCCACCTGTTGTAAGGTTGTCGTAGTTTTCAGTCATTTTTTGTAGCTTATGCACAAACGGTGGTTTGGTTCTCGCATAAAACAATATTAGCAATGGCTAAGATTGTTTTATGCGAGAACCAAACCAAACACCACCACGAAAATAACCGCTCACTTTCGTGTTGTTAAGTTAACTGGCGAAAAAGTGCCAATGTATGTACGTATAATGTTATATACGTATTATCCCAGTATCTTGCACCTTACTGCCTCGATACTGGCTCCACTGGTTGCATATTTTACAGGTATATAAATAAACTTACCACATGAATTTTTATGTGGTATGTTTATTTATATTTATATTTTTTAACTGCTGGTTCTAAAAAATAATAAATATTTCCGACACCTGGTTATTTCCATTCAAATTTTAAAACTACTTTTAAAATTTGGCGATGATCCGCTACATCTCTTCTTTTTTTTAACATGTAAAGTTTGTTTCCTTCCTGAATAAAAATATGGCGAACCTAGGTGAACTTTTTAATTGGCACCTATAGTATAATAAATCCTAGGGCACCCTGTTTATAATTAACTCACCACATTTCTTGGTTTAGATTTTGGTTTATTTTATTTTACTTCATTAAAACAAAAATTAAAGCAAATTTTTTATGTTTTTTTCAAAAACAATTCTGACATAAAATAAGAAGTTTTACTTTCCTTAAAGTGTTATATTTACGTTTTTCTGAAACATTATAAGAAAGTTTATTGTTAATAAAAAAACTGCTGCCAATTACTTGGAGATCAGAACTTCCTCACCGTAATAAAACTCAACGTGTGGTAGTTTATAATAAAAGTAATTTTTGATGTTTCAAAAAAGTCACATTTTTTGACATTTCAAAAAAAGTCACATTGGTGGAATGTCACTAATATTTTTTTTAGATATTGGGACCGATTTTGCTTATCAACGAGTTCAATCTTTTCCTTGACCTCTAGAATGTGTGTACCAAATTTGAAAGCTTTATCTCAAAAATTGTAGTTGCTATCGCGAACAATACAGACAGACTAGGAGACAAAAAATTTTTTCTATCTGAAATGTTCATAGTTCAGCATTCGGTGTTCATCCGCTCAATGTATACGCACCTTAAGATTTTACGTTATAGCGCGCTAAGGTCGATCCTATATTTTGTGGTCGAGAATTGGATATAAATCGTTTTACTTTTGAAATGACTAAAATAATTTTAATCGGAGGTATCAACTATGATTTGAAGCTTCCAGAAACCTTAATTTCAAATCATTCTTATTTGTTTAGGTAATTTATTTTTATTTAAAATCGTTTCGTTGTGTATTCAGCGTCTCTCATTTAAGTGCTTACAATTTCTAGCTTGAATTCGCTCAGAATATGATTTATCCTAGTTCTGCTTTGCTTATCTTTCCAAAAAAAGGTTTAAAAACCTCAAAGAACAATTAATTTACAACCTTAATCTATTTGGATCTCGTTCTCGCATTTATATTATGCGTTACGCTTTATGACTCAATTAATATTTGAAGTTTCGGAAATCTTAATGTAAACTAACCATTTTTCAAATTTCTTTTAATATCCTGAAAAGTCACTCAATGGGCATGATATTACATTTTTGAGAATAACGAAATTTTAAAAATTACACAAATATGTCAGTCTGTAAAGAAAACTGCCCTTCATCGCACGTAATATTGTGTCTATATAGTATGTATACCTTCTAAGAAACGGCGATCAATGGTTTCCCCAATTAGGGCCATAGGCCCAAAATCTTCAGCCTGTTTCATACTCAGTTGTGTTCATTATTTTGTTACTTTTTTTTGTATATTTCTGTACTGTAAGATTTTACAGCAGTATTATGTTTGAATATTTCAAAATTAATAAATAACAAATTTAAAATTTTTTCATTTGGATGCATTATCATTACGATTTGTGCCCCCAAGAATGCTGTGCCCCCTCCGCCCGTGAGGTTCGGTACACCACTGACGGCGATTTAAAAGTTTTTGTGACAGATTGGACAAATAATTAAAAAAATTTTTTTGCTCACCGTTTTGAGTATTCGCCGTTAAAGTGTCAATACAATTAAATCCTATATTAGTCGATCATATTATATTTATAATTTGCTATAGTTCAAATTTAAGGGGGTATAGAAGATAATCTCCTGAGGAATCGAACATTTTTCGAGTATAATAGATGAGTACAATGAAAGAAATCATTATTTACTTGAATAAAACGACCTCCTCAAAGAAAGAATATGTCTCAAAATTTTGCAAAATTTAAATAATAGTTTCTTAGAGCAATATGAAAGAATATAGGTATCTTTCCGAAAGGCAACCAAAGAATTCGAGGGTTCAAAGAATACATAGCCTAATAATAACTGATAGGTCTAATGTTGCCCAGCAAAAGTTTTACAGAAATCATCTAGAACTTAAAATTAAATAGCAACATACTAAACAATTATTGTCTTTAAAAAACAGAAATATTGAAATGCGAAAATAGCGGAAAAATGCCCATCCCAGTAGTCCCATTAGTTGTTCAGGGGTTCATCAAAAGTTATGTACATATTGTCTACTTTCTTAGTTTAAATTTTATTTCAATCATTTAATGATGCAAGGTATAGTATTCAGTGTATTCTTGTGAGCTATATTCATTTATTTAAATAAAATGCCGAGAATAAAGACTTGTAGAATATGACAATAATATAAAATAATTGTTACATATGTTCGTAATGTAACTTAAATAATTTATAGAAGTTAACGAAGACATGTGTACATTCAGAAAAAATTGGCACTAGTAATGAAATATTTAAATTTTTATTCTGAAAACTCTAGACAATTTAAAGGCTGAATAATAAAATTAATGGTCATAAAAACCGACGGTTGTCTCGCCAAATTCCCACACATTTCAATCTACAATCCCCAAGGACTTGGATACACTCACATCATGGATTTGTATACACGATTTTGTTAATGTAATCATGAGAATCCGTGCTCTTGAAGTACGCAGCATATGTTCACAAATATTGACGTACGGCAGTCTCCCATCGAAGCAGATCCGGGTTGAGGCACGTGAAAAAGATCCGGAATGCGGCTGCTTTCGGTTATTTATTACTTTTGACTTACATGATAATATATAGAGAATATTTGGTTCTATCTGCTTAATTTAAAATAGTTATATCACGTTTGAGTTTATTTATGTTTAACATTTTACTTTTTCCTGTTCGACAAATTATTATTGTAAATATTGCAGCGTATGTGCAGCATAATGTTCGACGTATATTACACTATTGGCTACGTCGTTTGTTTCTAATTAATTTATACCATGTTCAAAAAACGAATTTAGGATCGTGTTTTATTCGTTCATCGTTATTGTTAACTAGGTTGCTTGGGTTTAAGGGTTTAGGAGACCCATTTTTAAACTTTAAGCCACCAATTCACCTTCCTAGAATGCCAAAGGAGGTAATACCCGTTAAGCCTATATTATTGGTTAGATTTTGTTGTTCTTTTTTTGCTGTTAAAGTTATTAACATATTTTTATTCCACCCCAAGAAACATTCTGGCGATGAGCCGACATTGCTGTTCGCAACTAAAAGTCGGTGTGCGACGTACGCAGCCAACTTTGTATATTATTCTATTTGTCGTACCTATCTACATATGTGTATAAAATTGATGAAGCGTATTTATCGTTGAGTACTTATTATACAAAATACTTATGTCGAATGAAATTTTAATAAATCTTGTGGGGTAAAAATTGAAACGAAATAAATTTTATTGAAAAGTCTCACACCAACATTATATCGACATAGGCAGACTTTTGAAAAATTAACCATACCTATTGAGTCAATAACCAACGTCTAGACAATGTTGAATAATGTCTAAAATAAATCCAAAGCTGCTAAATCGTTTATTACCGTTTAACCAACGTTGTCGAATATTTTATAACGGGCCAAGTCTATTCAGTTGGGCACCAACACCCAGCCGACGTTGCCAGACGACTCTATAGTTAATAGTATCTATTACGTCAATCAACAAGGTCTAGCCAACGTTGGAAGGTTACCCAAAAATTACCTAAACCTACTTAGTTACCCACGCCTAATCAACGTTGGATATTGATCTGAAAACACATCCAATGTATTAGGTAGATTTCTTATGTCAAACCAACGTTTTTAAATTAGCTAGACACAAATCGTAGGTTTGTTGAGGTTCAAGCAACGTTGCTCTGGCGTTGTATCATAACTATAGAATTAAGGGCACTACTTGACTACTATTTGTAATAATTCTGACGTTTAAATTAATAAAATATAGTCGGTAATCGGTGAAATGTTACGTGGTTGGGCCTTGTATTATTAATTTTAATCCGTATTGATTTTATAAATATTTAAAAGAAGGGAAGTAAAACAAAGTTCATTAAAATCCCTGTTTTTTAACAGTTATTGACAATAGAATTTTTTTAAAAAAATTGCTGATTTTTAATTTACCAAAAACAAAATGGCAAATTGCTTAACACTATGAGTACACTAGAAGAGGTCATAACCCGAAACATATAAAAATAAATTTTCATAGGCTCTTAATTGCCACAGATTTTAATGACATTTGCAGAAGGCGGTCATTCTGGGTTCTCTCCGTCTGCTTAGGGCACATGATTCTGGAATCATAAGGTCACCCATCTATTTTATATGGATGACCTTAATCTGCATGCCTCCGGAGAGCGTGAACTACAAAACGCTCTTAGGGTGGTTGAAGAATACACGCTGGCCATTGGTATGGAGTTCAGGTTGGATAAATGTGCAGTCGTCCACCTCAAGAGAGGACGATGCGGAGAATTCTCTGAAGATGGGAAGCTCGCAGACGGAAGCATCTTAAGACATCTGGATGCCGGAGAGACCTATACATATCTGGGTGTGCAACAAAGGCACATCCAGGATGTAAAACATATAAAGGATTCTCTCCGAGGCAAGTACAGACACCGTCTCCGAAAGATTTGGTCTTTCAAACTTTCGGGGAAAAGCAAGGTGTCTGCAACTAATGGGCTTGCCGTTCCATTTCTGCTCTACTCCTTCGAAGTAGCAAAGTGGACGGTAGACGAGCTGCGCCAATTAGACAGAGATACCCGTAAGATTATGAATATTCACAGAAGTATTCATCCTAGAACGTCCGTTCCTCGTGTGTACTTCCCACGTCAACGGCTGAGCACTCTTGAGCCTGTAGTGACGCATGGCAAAGGAGTACTGAGTATGGCATGTAACATCCTCAGGAGTTTAGATCCCCCCTTGCGGTTTGTAAAACATCACTAAACTGTAGGAGTGGGAGCAGCAAAAAGGGCAGCAGATTAACTCGGTTGTCCTCGACCATCAACTCAAGGTGATGTATGTCATCGAGTTCTCGGCACCTGCGGAGAAAAACATCACCTTGAAGGAGGAGGAGATACCAAATATCGCGATCTCCGGTACGAGCTCCAAGTGCTGTACCCATGCTACTCGGTAAAAATGATCGTCCTACTAATCGGTGTATTCGGAGGGAATAAGCCTACGCTGCTCTTGGAACTGAAGATCATACCGGCTTGCCAAAAATCAGATGAGTGGCTGACAGGCCAAATGCAGAAGGCGGTCATTCTGGGTTCTCTCTTCTGCTTAGGGCACACGATTCTGGTATCTACAGTCACTAACCCTGCTGAATGTGGGGAGTGGCTGTAGTTAATGCGCGGGCGCGACTCCTGTGAGGCGTCGGAGGCCACGGGAGGACTGTCCGGCATGGGATACTCCGAAAAAAAAAATAATAATATGCTTTATTTACCCAACAGGACAATTTAAAATACTTTTAAATACTCCGAAACATTTTATAATATTTAGTAACAAATCTTTATATTAAACATAAAGGTACAATAAAAATGTTGTTGATAGGACTGAAAGTTAAATTTAAAAAAAAGATAGTGAGATAGTAATATTTAAGAAAAACAAAATAAGAACTAATTATTGAAAAAAAAAATATAATATAAATAACGATGAGAAAAAATGTATACCTACGTAACACGCAAAAGAGCAATCACTAAAGGAAACAGTAAGCCAAAATTATATACCAAAAGTTTGCTTAGCATATATTACCAGCTGATTTTATGTGCAAAGGTTTATATCATAATGTTGATTTAATTTGTTAAAATAATGGCACATACAATGTATTGGTGATTTTAGCAACATGTTGGTATTGGCTTGTTTAGTGTAAAATGTGGGATTTTGTCGAGAATGCATTCTTGTGAAAAAATTAATTTGTGAAAGAATTTGAGGACAGTCAATTTTATTATGTAATAATTTGTACAGAAAAAGTAGCATAAAACAAATTCGCCGATACTCTAAACTTTCAAAATGAAATGTGTTAGAAGATAAATCTTATCTATACCCCTCTCAGGATATATTCCTGTTTCTCTAAATGATAAAAATTTTCTTTGAACTTGCCGTAACGCGCTTTTGTGAACTAGATAGTAAGGGTTCCAGATTATGGATCCGTACTCAAGTTTTGATCATACATAAAAATAATATATTGGTGTTGGTGACCTCAAAGCTTATTTTTACTGCGAAGTAGCGTCGCTGATATCAAAATAAATTCTTGACTTTACGCTGTCCATACATTTGACCGTAACGTAGTTCGTGACCGTAAAGATTTATTAATTTTCTTTAACTCTTATTTTGCAATGCGCCTTCCCTGCTATATTTTGAACTGATTAAGTTAGAAAATTGAAACTCGGAAAACATCCGTGACTATACAAATACTATCATTTGGTATTGATAAGAGTGTTGTAAAAATCAATATGGCTGGTGGGTATCATTTTGAGAAAATAAATAAATAAATGAATGCATCATTTAAAAGGTCTCGGTGAGTAGTATATTATCCCAAAATTTCACATCTTCATACGCACCTATACCAAAATGGCGGCATGTCAATATTCAGATTTTTGAAATAAACTAAAACGAATGGGACAAAAATGACCTTCTCAATTTAGGAGGTTTTCAAAATTGACTTATACTTCCAGATAGTAAAACATCGTGTAGAAATTTATTCGCAATTTAAAAAAAAAAAATAAAACTACAGTAACGATTTAAAATCCCTCAAAAATTATTTGAATCAGTATGGCGAAAAAAAAAAGTGTTTTTGTGCTCTGTCACTTTGTGGAGGTTTCTAATACGCTTTTTTATTCCCTTTGAAAACCTCCTGAATTGTGAAAGTAAATCATGTTTGTGCTATTAATTTTAATTAATTTGAAAACCCAGATTTTGATATCCCGTCATTTTGGTCTAAGTGTGTATGAAGATGTGAAATTTTGGTACCATATACTACTCCCCGAGAATTCTTAAATGATGTATCGCACGACCACCCTTTCCATTAAAAAAATTAAAATGGTGCAAAGCTACCATATTGATGTTTACGACAATCCTATTTACACCAAGAGATAGTATTTTTATAGGCATTGAAGTGTTCTGAGTTTCAATTCTTTGTCTTAATCGATTAAAAAAATATAGGTGGAGTAGGGGAGGGCATCTGAGCCGCACTGTATATACTTACATTATTAATACTTATGTAATAGAAAAGTTTTTGGCCCGCCTTTTTTTTTTTGGTTTATTTTTTTCGGGCCAGGGACCCCCCTTTTTTTCCCCCCCCCTTTTTTCCTTTCCCCCCTTTCCCCCCCATTTCCTTTTTCCCCCCCCCCCCCAAAAAAAAAAAAAACCCCCCCCCCCCCCAAAAAAATATTTGATGGCGCCCCCCCCCCCCCCCCCCCCCCCCCTTTTTTCCCCCCCCTTCATTCCCCCCCCCCCCCCCCCCCTCCCCCCCCCCCCCCCCCTTATATTTTCCCCCCCTTTTCTCCCCCCCCCCCTTTTTTTTTTTCCCCCCCCCCCCCCCCTCCCCCCCCCCCCCCCCCCTTCTCTTTCTTTCCCCCCTTTTTTCCCCCCCCTCCCCCCCCCCCCCCCCCCCCTTTTCCCCCCCCCCCCCCCCCTTTTTACCCCCCCCCCCCCCCCCCCCCCCCCCCCCCAAAAATTTTCCCCCCCCCCCCCCCCCCCCCCCCCATTTTCCCCATTATTAATACTGTTTAAAAGACTATCATCCCATTGGTCAGATTGGGCAATTTATAAATTTGACTGATTAATATTAATTCAACCTCCATTAAACTGTTTTAACGGTGTATATGTTACATGCATGACAGCTGTTTCGAAACAGAACACAGAGCAATGTCGATTGTCGATAGCTCCCAGGAGGGAAAAATTTGAATTCCCTATACTTATAAGCACGAAGCGGATGCAAGCTTTGTAGTTGGCTCGCCTGTTTTGGATTTTTCGTAACATTTAATTCTCGATTCTAAAGTTTGTACATAATAATGTGTCTTGGGATTTCACATTTTCAACTTATATACTTCGAGTATTTGAAACTTATCTGAGTACTTTGGGACAACAATATTTAATACTTCATATTATTTGCTTTTAAATTAATAAGAATTTATAATAAATAATACTGACTTAAGTCAATGCAGACAAAATTAAATTGTAAATTCATTTATTTTTTATGTGAATTATTTATCTATATTACTTTCGATTTATCCATACAGGGTGTAATTGTAAAATGTCGGCTCAGTGGTTCCATGCATATACATTAGGCCTGAGACCAAGGAATTCTGGGTTCAAACTCTGGCTAGGGTATGGATGAATAGAGGCGGTTTTAAAATACCGATACTGTAGCACACTTAGCTAGAATGTTGTTGTGTGGCAGAAAAACACGGTTAGTCACTGTCTATCTCTTCTGAGCTCGAGTCTCAGCTGCGGCATCTGGCCAATGACGGATGAAATGGTTGTTGTGTGTGTCTATCCTGGTTGAGCGGTGGAATAGTAGCGAGCGAAACTCTAAAACAATAAAAACACTATTTGAACAGTTATGCAACGAACTCAATTATCGGAAAACTATCGAAAATATGAAAAACTTGCAAGAGACGTTTTTTTTTCAAAAGAAATTTGGAATAATTCAATAATGATTTATTTTTTTTAAACATCCATAGAAATTTTAAAGAAAACGATGAGTTCGTGCAGCTTCTATCTATGCCAGTGGTCATATTCCTAATACACATTCTTCGTCATTTTTTAAAATTCCACTGAAATGTGGATGTATTAAAAAATGCAAAAATCACGCGACAAAAACTTTTATCAAATAAACATTTCAACGCCTTCTATTTCAGAAACTAAGAGCTTATGAAAAAAAGTTCTTTACAAGAAAAAACACTTGTTTTCCAAAAATCTATCAACTACACAATTTTCTAGATTTAAAACAGTACAGAAGTTTTTGTAAATAATCCATACTTAGTAATTTTATATTATTGATATCTTTAGTATCAAGCGGTATTGCCTCCCATTCCAAAGTCGATATCCGACATAAGAGTGGCGATTTTTTTCAAAAGCAAAAATTAATCTCTGCATACTTGGATATTGGGTGTGTGTTCGTTGTCTCCAAAATGTGCAACCTTCTCCCATACAATATTACTTTAGAGATACGGGGGGTTACATATTACCTGTGGTGCTTTAGGTTAATGTATATGATAAAATCAATTAACGACTATAAATAAATCATATATTTTCAAACAATAAATAAAATATTATAGAGGTACTATATTATTTTATTAGTTGTAAAGATATATCGTGAAATGACTATTGCGTACATAAAATCTTATAAAACATACTTGAATAAGAAAGGTGAGAAAATCAGTAAACAACAGAAACTTTGAAGAAATGTTTTGAACCGTAAAAGAAACAATTTATTAAGAGTTCCTATGTAACCAAGAAGGTTGCATCGAATTTCAGTCGATTTTTTTTAAAATTCATATTAGAAACATCCATTCAGGAATAGCAAGTCGTTTACTTTCATTCGATTTTATAACAAATTTGGAGTGTAAAAGACATACAGAGCCTTCATAATGCTCTATAAAAACGCTGTGTTTAAAAAGTAAGTATTTAGAATATAGTAATGTCCAAGTTTTCTATATTTATGTGGGGATATAAAATAAATATGATGTATACTAACCGACTAAGTACGGTTTTTCGTTTAATGCCGCATTTTATATTTAAATTAATACACTGTACTATGTATTCCCAGTTTCTACTTAATTATACACTCGGAGTTTTCGTTACGTTCTCTTATATAAAGTAAAAGCAATTAGTGGATAAATTAAATCTAATCGATATTAGTGCACAACGCATTGAGGCAGAATTATTAAAGGAGAATTCTTGGATTGGCTGGTATCCACCAATGGATGGAAAAGTGATTCCTTTGATAGTTTTGTGTATAAAATGTTATGCATAGAACTACTAATGGTAGTTTCCAAATAATCAAAACATTCATTGAAGCTAAAATTTGTATTATTTTTATACGGAATCATTCACATTTTTGTTACCTAAAATGTTCAGAACAATATAGTAAATCAGCAGATCTAAAAAAACTTGAATGTTAAGTTACCAGAGTCTTTATTATTAGATAGTATGGTCAGGGTAGAAAGCAAGTTACATTTATTTTTCGGACTTGACCGACCAATCGTGTTTGGCAGGCTAAGACGACCATGTATTTTTTATTTATTTTTAAGCCAGGGAACTTTGGAATATTCCGCTATGAAGATAGCACACGAGATATATTGTAATGATTTCTATTACCCAAATTTAAATGTCTTGTAAAGTCCAACTTCATCCAAATTCTTTCAGAGCATATTCGAGATGTCGTCCGGTATTAATTATTGAATTATCATCTTAATCGATTTTTAATACAAAAAACGTTCAATACCATGTTTTTTTTCTAAAGACGCATCGCTACCGATAATTAACGTGATAATGCAAAAACAATGCATCGTAGCCAAAAAAGTTTTAAACAAAACTTTTAGAACTTATGCTCTAAAGAGAAGATTATTCTTCTGTTTAAAATGAGTATCATACAAACTCTCTTTATGAGAAATTACTAACTCTACAGCAAATTTTATAGGGGAGTGGATGAAATAAATTTGATATAAAAGGTTGTGGGCCTCTGCCTGACTGGAAAGAAGTATTATCCAACAACGGAAATAAATCCGATTTGCCGAGATTTGTATGCAGTTACATAAAAAATAATTTACCGAAGAATAAAATTCTGTTAGAGAATGGAGTCAAAAGGGTAGTTCTCGCTGACGGCGGTTTTGACCACCTGAAAATACTCACATTTATCACTGCTGAATTTTACTACATACATCCCGAATTTGAGGGCGGTCATTTAGATACAGACATCCATCTGATTTCTCATGTAAGAAAATCCAAGAATACAATTCGAATAATTATCTTGTAGTTTTTGAGTCGTCTGATACAGATGCATTGATACTGTTAATTGAGCACCTCGAAAACTTCGTTGATCTTTTACTAGCAGAACAACGTCTCTCATTGACCATCGTCGTTATCTGCCAATAAATGCCTTCATAATGTCATCTCTGTTTGGTATTGGCTAGAAATCTACATTCAAGCATTGATGAAGATATTGCAGCCAGATCTTCGTTTGATTGCCGTGCTCCGATTGTTTGCCTATTGACGACCTTCCTGGCTGTTTTACATGATCCTAAGAAAAAATCGAAAGTAGATCGTACTTCGGTAAATTCATTGCTGTGTGATTTAAAAAAATCGAAAAAATCCGCCCATTGAAAAATTGCCTCCAACACACGCACTGAGCCTGCTGGCAATCAAATGAGTAAGCTCAAAGTATTAATGAATCAATAGAATCATGGAAGCTAACAGAAAGTGGTTTGCTTGATAGTAATAGGATGTTATAACCGAATTAATTTGAAAGTAATACTGCATATGATTTTCTTTAGCTTTTTTTTTTACTCTTGCAGTGGGATATCAGCATCTTCACTAAAAACTTGCTCATACCTACTCTAACTCATTATCTCTAACAAATTTGTATATTTACAAAATAGGCACATTAATTTACAAAAAAATGGATCTCTTAAAAACACCTTTAGATACATACGATTATTTCACAAGGTTCAATAAAAAATTATTGTTTCCTGTATATCATTACAATAAAAATAGAAACGGTGCCTTGTACAATGGCACGAAGATATTTAATCACTTACCAAGGAGAATAACTGAGAACTATGAAAAAGGAAATAAAACTTTTATAGCACACTCACACCTTCTACAACATCTGTCAATAGAGAATATTTTCAAACTAACTTTGAATAAAGTCTATTTCACTATGCGCTCACTTATTTGACATTCCCTCATGCTTTCTAAGGTAATTTTCCATGAACAAATGAAATATATGATTGCTAATTATATACTTAAGAAAATTGTTTATCTTTTTTTATGTATTCTATTAAAACTTATTTGTTAAATGGGAAAAATAAAAATTCTATTCTATTCTATTCCATTTTATTCTATTCCAATGAACTTGTATTGCTGCGATGTTTGCCATTGTTCTGATAGTTGCACAAATAAAGTTTTTGAGGTTTCAAGTAATATGAATGAGAATCAAGATTCTGAATAATTTGGTTTTTTAGTTTGCTCATTTACTAATTAAATTAATATAAAAAAACTTAATTACAATTTTTGCCTTGTTAAAGATTCAGGCTGTAGCGAATAAGCCACCGCGACACTGGGGATATTTGCTCGAGAGGCAGAATATTTCAACAAAAACAGTTTGTGAGTACCCATTTTGAAGAGTTTTGTTTAAAACTTTTTTTGGTTACGATGCATTATTATCGGAAACGATGTGACTTTCGAAACGAAAACATGGTATTTTAAAGTAGTTCTTTGTTTAAAGAAATAGAATAAAATGATAATACATTGATTAATTTTACACCAGACAACTTATCACACGGGTCTCCCGAAGAATCTCGATGAATTTGAACTTTACGAATCTTTTAAATTTACGTAATCGAAAACATTACAAAATCTCTCGCTGGCCATCTTTACAGAGGAATATTTCAAAGCTCAGCAGAACTTGGTTTTAAATCCAAGGTTATGATAGTTTTAACAATGATATCCTTGGATTTTAAACTAAGTTTAACTGAGCTTTGGCTTAAGCACATTTGTACAACTAGCCCATATTGTTGTCTTCCATTTGATGTATTCTCAATTAAAAATTAAATTAGCCTGCCGAACGCGATTAGTCAGTCGCTTATTTTCTGAATGACTTTTAGAGGGTAACTTGCTCGCTTAGGTAATTCCTGCAACATTCTCACACATTGGGTATTGATTTTCAAGAAAAAATTAACGTGACATTTTTCAAACCGTTCTGAAAATTTTCCGTAAGATTAACTATCTAAAAAATATGGTTGCCCAGTATATTACTGGAATAATAAACCTCTACGCCTGTGAGTTTACTTTAAAAAATTTGATTTTGCTAACTAGTATAAATTAAAAAATAAAATGGTAAAGTATTTCCCTAACGTTTCGGGAATGAAACTTGTTTCCTTTGTCAAAGACTTTTTATAGCAATGCGTAGATTCAAACTTGACACATATGTTGTTTCAGTAGATACTTTCGTAGACATATTAATACTTGGATACAATGGAGGTTGTGAAAACACCACCTATAAAGTGGTGCTGTGACATTTGAAAATTATTCAAAATTGAAAAGTTTGCATTAATTTGAAAGTTTTTTGAAATAGACGTAACGCTGTTTAATTACTAATAATTACTAATTAGGTAGTTTATGAAAATAATATTTATTTATTTTTGCAAGCAATCAATTCCAATCGGAGTTTCTCTGACAGCTTTCGGGTAATTTCGGACCGCCCTGCGGTCTATGCACTAGATTTTTCAGTTAAATTCAGTTCCCAAGATACTGAAAAATACGTATACTTACGTTTTATGCTGGATAAAAACTAATACATACATATTCTCCAAAAAGTTTTATACAAAACAAAAATAAATTGACAAATTCGTGAAATGGTTCAAACTCACAAATCTTTCTACATAATTTTTTACCACCAAAACACAATGACGAATACAGGCAATATGACAACGCCGGTCTGGAAATGGAATAGCACGTATTATTTCATTAGTTGTTTAATTGACGGCAATTATAAATTGTATAATTTTAATAAATATTAAACAATTTTAAATGACAAACCAGTCACAGATATTGATTACATATATGTATAATGCAGGTATACATTGAATAAAACTACAACTCTCTTAGCGTGACATCTCCATTCAATTGACTGGTAGTATTTATCAATAGGGTCACAAGAACACCGACCATAATCAATATTGTTAGTAATGTCAAAGTCGCTCTTGAATCGATTTCAATCTTGAAAAATTTTCAATGTGCATAAGAATAACCTCCAGTATTAATTTTCTGCAGTTGTTCTTTCAGCATTGATCACTCCTTTGTGTTAGAAATTATAGATCAATAATAATTGGGGTAAGGTCGGCAGAAAGAAGTAAACCGAAGTTTCAATTATTCGACGTTTCGTGTATTCCGACACATCCTCAGGACTATTTAAATTAAGTTTTCCTTGTAAAGGTATATAATTAAAATCCTAACCATAAACATGAACAAATAAATATGATTTAAGAAGAGTACAAACAGACACCATTGACTAGAATGTCTTCTAGTCAATGGTGTTTGTATTGTTCTTAAGTCATATTTATTTGTTCATGTTTATCTATATCAATATCAAAATAACTTTTTTCAAAACATATATGTATATATGTATATATATATATATATATATATATATATATATATATATATATATATAT
The DNA here is from genome assembly GCA_029963845.1 of Rhamnusium bicolor. Lineage (NCBI taxonomy): Eukaryota > Metazoa > Arthropoda > Insecta > Coleoptera > Cerambycidae > Rhamnusium > Rhamnusium bicolor. Next base: position 317,279 of record JANEYF010005525.1, read on the forward strand.
ATATATATATGTTAAATTCGTTTTCCGGGTATACTCCCGCGATATATATATATATATATATATATATATATATATATATATATATATATATATATATATATATATATATATATATATATATATATATATATATATATATATATATATATATTAAATTCGTTTTCCGGGTATACTCCCGCGTATATATATATATATATATATATATATATATATATATATATATATATATATATATATATATATGTTAAATTCGTTTTCCGGGTATACTCCCGCGTAGGTGATAGTCCTGATGTCCTGTAGTTTTGACATGTTGAGCTAAAGATGATGTTCTCTCGTCTTTTCTAACAGCGTTTATGTGTTCTTCGCGTCTTGCACTTATTTTTCTGTTGGTCTGTCCTATGTATGATTTGTTGCAATCTTGGCAAGGTATTTCATATACCCCTTGACTTTCTAGAGCAATTTTGGTCTTTGGATTTCGAAGAATGGTACTGATTTTCTTGTCGGTCTTAAAAGTTGTTTCTATTTTATGTTTACGTAAACAAAAAGTACATAATTTGCATACAGGAGATCACGCGCAACGACTCGCATTTTGTCTTCTTTAACAGAATCAACGAAGTGAACATTTCATTAGAGAGACGCTTTGGTCGGACGAAGCTACTACTACTCGGGATGGCATAAATGACAGCCATAATGAACATGTATGTTCTTTAGAAAATTCACACGCTTTTAAAAGAAGAGGTTTTTAGCAAAAGTTCTCTATTGATGTGTGGGGCGGAGTCTTTAACAGACAACTACTGCCGATTCAAGTCCTTCCTAATCGTTTGGATTCTGGGGCGTACTTGAATTTTTTAGAAAACCATTTCACAGAATTGCTGGAGGATTTTCCTCTTGATTTGGTTAATAATCGTATGTGGTATCAGCATGACGGGGCACCTCCGCATATTTGACAAATGTTTTCGCTTGGTTAAACGAAACTTTTATTGGGAGATGTTGTGGTGCTATGGCTGCGGGATTACCTGATTTGAATACTCTGGATTATTTTGTATGGAGATATTTAATACAATTGGTTTACGCAGTAGAAATTGATAACCATGAACAATTAATGCAAAAAATAATGAATGAAGTCGAATACATTCAAAATAGACAGAACATCCAATCAGTATGCAATTTGCTTATTTTGGGCTGCCATGCTTGTATCCGCGCTGATGATGATATTTTGGAGCATTTGTTATAATTATTTTATTATTTGTATTGTTTTTTGTAGTTAATAATATGTTCATTTTTGTAAATCAATTATTGTTACCATAATAAATTATTGTATCATTATTACGCTCCTTCATTTGTCGAATTAAGTTATGAAACAATTGCATTTCAAACCAACAAAAAAATTTACTTAAAAATTCTTATTAAAAGTTTTGTTTTGTCATCTCATTCATGAAATATTTTTATGTCATTTATTTCATGGCTTGCTATTATTTATTAAAGTTAAAAATTGATCACATGCAAAAACTTTGAAGTCTAACTCGGAAACAAAGCCCTACAGGTAAAAATATTATTTTACATTTATAACCAGAATATCACACCATACACACTGCAGAACCTTACAGGTAGTGTATGCAATGACATAGTAATATACTTGTATATTCAATAGTTTACCAAATTTAATGTGTGTATCTGTTTGAAACGAACATTATTACCATGGCCGTGCCTACCATTAAGGACCATTGTTTGCCAAACATGCAGCGGCCGAATTTAGAGGCGGCCAATTGACTTACGTTAATGATTGAAAGTATTAGACAGTACCTAAGACAACTATAAATACATTTCTGCAACAAATAGCCTAGCTATGCAAAAAGTTTTCAGAAAAGATTAAATTAGATAAATCACACACGTTAGCAGATGAGCATTGGGCTCCAACGCCAGCGGTTCACGTAACGCTGGCTGGCTGTGAAAGAGTGGCAGATATCAGGAAATTCTACACAAGTTGTAAAAATTCAAATTTCCTAAAATAAAGTCTACGAGGGCATATATTTATCTTCAATAATTTAGGCGTAGGAAGCGTCCAAAGTCGAACGATATAAAACACATTATCAACGGTAACAAGAATTCTCTACTTTGATGAAATAGTAATATTTTTGAGCTGATTAGTTTGATATCTCACTAGACGGAAAATATGTTTCATAGTTCTGCAAAATCAAGAAAAAGATGTAGAGTTAACTTCGCCCTAATTTATTATTAATGAAATTAATATCACAACACTCATTCATATGTATGTGTGCGCGCTTTCCTAATGAGTTGTTAAGCAAATAGCCAGGCTTCCATATTTTTAGATTTTTCTAATATAGAAACAAAAATATACCTAGATTTTTATGGCAAACAAAAAATTAATTTGTAGGGAATTATGACATGAAACTAATGAAATTAATTAGGGCAGGTATTTTTGCCAGGATATTGAGGGACTATGTATGGATTCTGGATGGATTGAAAATGTTATAATCTAATAAAAAAATTAAAATAATTTCTCAAAAAAAATGCAAGACCATCAAGAGGGCAAATCTTAGATAAAATAAATTAAGTAAATTAAAATAAATTCTTAACAAAATGCGCGCAGATGATTGGTACAGACGGCCGGCAGATATGCATAAGTGCAAAGTTCCGATAGCGGTTAAATCAATTTTCATTGTTTATTTTATTTCATAGGCATCGGTAGTAGTTGGACGTTTGTAGATTGTGTTTTAATTGTTAATGACCAATATATAAATGATAAAGAGTCACTCTGCGAGTCCAGGTAAACAGTTTTTTATGTGCTCATATGAATGAACACAGTATAATATGGTGTATACTTTAATCACTTTTTTACACAGATCAGTTCAAAATGCAGCATACTGATTTATATTAAGAGAGAAACATAACATTGTTTAAAGCAGAAGTATGAAAATTGTGCAGCAAAATGTTGGTTCTCTAAAGCAGGTAGAATTTAAAATTGTTTTATTTTCTGACATTTTGTTTCTTTCCACTGCTAACCAGCAAAAGGCATTTCTTGTTATTGTAAATAAATTTACGTATGTACACTCTGTTGAAATATTTTTCCACTGATTCAATAAACCTAAAATGCATTTGTCTTAATTCCATTGTATTGAAATATTTTTTAATAAATAAGTAACCCACAATGATATATTTATTACGCCTAGAAATAAGCAATTTACAATACACTCGCTACTTTGCCCATTGTAAATCGGGCTCACTAAGCCCAACCCACCACTGCAAAGTTTAAATGAACAGACTATAGCTTTCTTGTTTCACTTTATCGTCAATCTCATTTTCACATAGTTATCTAAAAAAGTGTTGGTAAATACCGAATGAACAAGCATGCGTAGACAATAGTTGGTGTCCCTTCGATATAATAGAATTATTCAAAAAAATCTAAATAGAAAGGACAAGAACAATATTTTTGAGGGCCTGTTGATAGGGGCGCATTTCCTAAATTTACACGTAGGCGGCCACGGCCATAGGCACGGCCCTGATTATTACCACCCTCTATTTAATAGTATCAAAATAACTTCTTTTCAAATATATATGTATGTATTATATATAGTTGACTGGAGAAGCTTAAAAGTAGTTTATGCAATGACATAGTAATATATATTCAATAGTTTACCAAATTTTATGTGTGTGTCTAATCAAATGGAACAAAACTGATCGTCTGTGTAATACCAATTTCCACTCAGTTAGGCATAAAGGTTGACTAATTACAACATAAATTGATCCCTAGAAACTGTCTAGAGAATAGAATAATTGAATAATCTTTGAATGAATATATGCACTTTTACAGAATACTTTATATATTAGAGATTTTCCCAGTACTCTTTGTAAATATGAAAATAAATAAATTTAGTATAAAAATAGGTGCATCTAAATTTTTTTAAATTATGTTTTTAGATTTGGTCAACAGGCTATTTGACTCTTATTTTTAAATAGTCTTAAAATGTTCATATCGTAGTATTATTAGTCCACAGGAATTTTTATTTCGCTTAAATGAAATCGCTGCATAGGATAAAATAGCATTCAAAATTTCAAATATATAAATTGGCGTGAAAGCACGAGTCACCATGTCATTATCTGCTGTGACATCATTCTAATATTAAACAAACAAGCGCAAGTAACGTTTAGTATGGTTTTTTTATTTATCATATAAAATAATGAGTGGCCATCGTTATACGTGGTGTTTGGTGCCAAATTGCAAGAGTACAAGTGTAAAAACACCACAAAAGTTGTTTATAAGACTACCAGATGATATTAAAACAAGAAAGACTTGGTTACAACTTGCCAATAGAGACCCAAAATTATTACCGAATATACTGTATTTTTGTGAGGATCACTTTGATGTAAGTACTATTTTGTCTTATACTTTCAGCAGCTTTGAACTTTACAACTAATGTAAACAAGTGAAGTCTTTCACGTATATGTCATGTTTGTAATTCGGGGGTTGTCTTGAAGATTGTCTAATAAATAATGTTCTAATTACCTACATTATACACACTTTTATAAACATAAGTACATAGCTTTAAAATTTAGAAGTAAGTAAATATTATATACTTACAGACATGTTTTAATGTACCTAAATTCAGCAGAACAGAATTCGGAAAGAATTTAGCCACCATTATTGTGTCTGTTCTTGGCAAATTCGTATTGTCCTCTTTTTAAAAAACAGGCCTCCATAATTAATTATTATAAACTTGAGAAAACAACAACAACACGAATCAGTCCAAATATTCACAAAGCAGTCACTGTAAGATCACCGTAGCTTTTGCTTACTACAAGAGTGACGTCACATTTAGAATCATTATGGCGGGTAGCGTTTTGTGACATGTCGTTAACAGACTAAAAAAATTGCAATTATAAAATTGAAATAATAAATTAGCCTCGTGTTTTTGTGAACACAAACCGATAATTTCTGATTTCTTATTCGATAAATTATCGTATTCACATAATTTAATAATTTATTTTTCATAGTGTCAAGCACACTATTTCAGTATTCACTTGTAAGTAAAGCTGATTGTAATAACTACACTCGGGCTTGCTAACTGAGAAAGACCATTTATTTGTACATTATCCCATTAATGAAATAGGAAGACAAAAAAGTATTCATACATTTTATTAGGAAAATTTGTAATCACTTAACATAAAACTTTAGTATTGAATGAGACAAAATTTTAATTTTATTTCGATTCCATAGGAACCACGGATTACCGGTAGTCTCAGATCAGTTTTCAAAGACATTAGTGTGACAGGGATTTATATATCCGGAAAAAAATCCATTACATAATTCCAAAGATAAAATTGGAATAAATCAAAGGTCGGGAATTTACGCAGTAAGAGTAGTTGTAATCAAAAATATATTGGACAAACGAGATTATCAATTCAGACTAGTTTTAAAGATCATATGGCTGTGTTGCTCAACATGCGTTTGAGAACAACAGTAAGATAAATATTAGCGTCTTAAGATTAATTAAAATTATAGCAAATGATAAACAGCTGGATGCATTTGAAAACCTAGGGATCACAAAAATGTAAAAAAAAATTTGAATAGTACATAGGATCTATTCCAGATAGTCTACTTTACTGGTTAAAAATGTCACGGTCATGCCACTGTGACTAGTTGGTCACGGTTTATCGAATCGTGCTGTTATATTGGTGTAAATTTTTATTTAGTTTTAATCAGCTCTAGATGAATACGCGCATCGATTATAGTATGCAGTGTTTTGGTCTTATCGAAACTACATCAGTGTTACTAGATCTGGTACAGCAAAGTTTTAATTTATAAATGCTTCAACTGCAGCTAGCAATGCGGCAACATTTCTACACAGGTAACTTGCGACCAGAAAAACATGTTTAAGAGCAGATCAACGACTCATGAAACCGACAATTTAAAACCACGAAGTGGAAGATTTGTTGGCCAAGTAATATAAGAACTGTGGAAGGAGAACATATTTGATATTGTGTCAAAAAATCCCACCATTAGTACTAGACAATTAGCTCTCAGAATATAGGTTCCCCAATCACATCCTACGAGTACTAGACGAGCAGCTGTTATATCCAATTCTGGGCTGAGAAAAACCAAAAGCAATAAAAGTAACCCACTACCAACGTAATATGTTTAAAATAAATATTTAGAAAGCTACATTGGAAAATCATTTTATCCGATACTTAAATTTTTTAGACAATGACTTATTTCTAATTATTAGAGATATCCCATATACAGACATAACATAAGACAAAAATTGTTTTATATGCATTATGGGACTCCTCCCCTTTACTAGATTAGCCAGTAGGTGGCTGCACACTCATTTTCTAGAAAGGTGAGCTAGTAAAGGAGCAGATTCACTAGCCTACATGCTTACTAGATCTAAACTCGCTTGATTTTTCATTAAGGGGTATTTGAAATAAAAAATATATATATATACAATATATATATATATATATATATATATATATATATATATATATATATATATATATATATATATATATATATATATATATATATATATATATATATATATATATATATATATATATATATATATATATATATATATATATATATATATATATATATATATATATATATATATATATATATATATACATATATATATATATATATATATATATATATATATATATATACATATATATATATATATATATATATATATATATATATATATATATATATATATATATATATATATATATATATATATATATATATATATATATATATATATATATATATATATATATATATATATATATATATATATATATATATATATATATATATATATATATATATATATATATATATATATATATATATATATATATATATATATATATATATATATATATATTGACAAAGAGAATCGTTAACCAGTTCACAACTCTTCGAAACTGTCATGAAATGTTGCGATGGGTAATTCATTCATTGAAAAGAGGAAATGTTATGCATTTTGCGTGTGCAATAATTTTTTAGTAATATTATTTAAGAAATGGAAAATATGTCAGATTTTGGAAACATTTCTTAAAATATCATACAATAAATGATACATATTTCTCATGCATTTAATTTCTTTAACTTTTTTCTTTAATTTTCAGTAAAGTGGTCCTTTCAAATTTTAAAATGACAATCATATCAATCTTAATTTTTTTATGAAGCAAAAAAAATGCTAATTCTTGGAATCAACATACCTGAATAAAAAAATCAATAATTCAAGAACGGCTCATCTTACATCTATCTACAAAATTACCTATTTTGAGCCTATTATATCAAAAAAATATTATTCTTGTGGATTTTTATTTCAAAAGTTGGAAACAAAAGTTAGGGGGTGAAAGCAACACAACCTCCAACCAAGGAAAACTTAAAAAGGGAGGACAATTCCAGGAGACACACCTAAAAATGGGTTCTAATACTCTTATTTCTGTCTAAAATTACAATTTAATATTTCAAATCGTTTAGAAGTAATCGCTAAAGACGTGACTTTCATGAGCCCCCTCTGAGCGCATGTATCACCTTTATTATGTTGTATCGATCTGACTGTGGTCTATATAAAAAACTACACTTTATTCCTTATCGATCGGTCCCTGAAATATTGCTCCGTAATTATGAATCACCCTGTACAATATATACATTTCAACATATTCAGAGGTACAATGAATGAAATATCATATTGCAAATAATTTATAAAAAAGTTTGATTTATTAGAAATTATCACTGTTCATTAAGTTGTTATTTGCAACAGCAACGCCTCTTAACTGATTTTGGTTAAATTTCTTTCATTTTCTGTTTTTCGTCCTAGAGTGATATCGTTTTGTGGAAGCAGATAGCGGTCGTTGTAGTCGATATGCAAACACAAGAATCGTTGCGGAAATAAATTGTTCTGAGTTTTATTTGGACGTTATCATAAACCATGAATTTCACTCTGTAATTCTTATCTAAGGAATAGAAATATTCTTTTTTTTTAAGAATAGTCAAATAATTTCGAATGTTTCTTAATTTATTAGGTATATTGTTGAGTAGTGGTATATGAAACTTCTCATATGGTCCAAATGCTACTATCTGACCGACATCATAGATGTCTCTGTTGCGGATAGCGATTTGCGAAACAAGTACCGAGAGCGGCGACCTCTAGCCCATGTGGACTAAACTACTGTTATTAAATATGATTTGAACGAAACAAACAATAGTTTCACATACATCTCACCACTATTCAATTTACCTTAGTCAGTATATGACTAGCAGGTTGGCCACTATCTTTTGTCTGTTTCATAACCTATGGCATACTGAGGAGAACTAATAAGTTCGAAACCGGTCTATGTCTGGTTAGGAATTGACAAATGATATTGGCTACCGATCTATCATGATTTGAAGGTATAATCCAATGCACGTCGGGGTATTTGCCCGCTAAATAGTTATTTCGTTCAAATCGTATTTAATAATAGGTATATTGTTATTGAGTATCATTAAAGAGCCTTTAAGAGGGCTGAAAACTTTGTACTGTATATGCTATGTATTCATTGACTTGGTCCCTAACGACCAACGTTGGTAATTTCTTCAAAAAATATGCAATATAACAGTTTGAAATAAGCCTGCTATTATTGATTTTCTTATAGCCAGCCACACACGGAGACTTTAGAGTGTGGTTAAAGCACGGGGAGTTCCGAGGCTCTGGAACGGCACGCGTCACTAGTATTCCTCACCACAAATAGCCAAGACTTCCACGCGAATCTAGCCTGCAGTTTGTAGTCTCACGTTGAAAAGAGTTTGTCACTGTGCTAGAAATGTCCCATATCGGGCAAGTTTGGAATGGCGTGTGGCATTTTAGAAAATTGAAAACACCGGAAATACCAGCCTTACAAGAAATAGTTAAAACACAACCGTGAAAATCTTAGAATCTCAAATACACTCATGAAACGTACATAAAATGGCTTACATTACAAAATTATTTCTTGTACCTACTTCACCTATATCGAAATGCAAAAGTTTAAAAAACTATAGCGACCATTTGTGGGTAAAAGCTAGTCACACACGTAGAGTTTGGAGCGCGCGTGAATTCGAGGCATGCCGAAGATCTGGGCTGGAACGGCACGGATCAGGATCGTCCATCCCCACAAACGACCAAGACTTCTGCACATGTTTTAGCCGGCAGTTTGTAGTCTCACGTTGAAAAGTGTTTGTTAGTGTGCTAAAAGTGTCCCATATTGGGCAGGTTTGGAATGGCGTGTGCATTTTAGAAATTAGATAACTCCGGAAATACCAATCTTATAAGAAATAGTACAAATACAATCTCAAATACACCCATATAATGTATTTAAAATGGCTGGAGTTACATACTTTGCGTAGCTGTTATTATATATCATCGAACTATAACTGTTTTATATTACAGGTCAATTTACAGAAATCTCTAAATTTCAAGTTTGTATGCGATAAATGGAGTTAGGTAGCTGTTTGAAACCGTCAAAAATATTCGCCCAATTAAATATGAATGTAAATGCACTGTGGTTGGAGTATAAGAGGCATTGTGGCATCCACTAATCAACAATTTTGGGTGCGACTTCTGAACGGCACATATTGTTACTACCTAAAAGACCGTAAATTAAACTAGAAAGGTCTCGGGTCTTACAAATCCTTCCGTGTGTGAAACAATAAAGCACAGATATTAAAGACTCAAATTTATTAAATATTAAAAATAAATCACAAGACAAGTCTAGGATGATATACAGTGTGTTACAAATGGTAAATTAAAATAAAAAATATTCAAGAAAATTCAAGACAGGCTGTAATAAAAAAAATGTGATTACGATAACTAATTGAAATGAATTACAAAATGCAAAGGTAATTGCTACAACACAGAAATATACTTTTGTTACATCGTCAAGGGGTAACGTTGAACATCTACTCCGTTAATCTGGCTGGAAAACTATATGTGATGGTGACCCAGTTTCTCCCAGTTATTCTACGTCCCTGGCGATGGGATGATATCCTCACCGTTAGATAGGTCTACGTTTCCAATTTATTAAATCAATTCCACTCAAATCCAAATTGTATTGTCAAAATGTCCGTTCCAAAAATATCCAAAATAATTAAGCTGTTCACCAGCTTTGTAGGTTTGCTTTCCCAAAAAGTTATCTCAAAAATTTCAATCTATCTGGGTCAAAACTATGAACGTCCCAAAATCGCCTAAAATAATTTACAAGTATTTTATTTTACTATTACATTTAAACACGTGGTTGTGACTAAAAGAATAAGTCCATGTGGAAACTTACCCAGTATTTCTGGACGTTTAGTTGCTAATTAAAGCCGTAATAAATGATTACACAGCCCACAAAAAAAAATTTTTTCTGACATAGCAACGAGACGAATATATCCTTATGTATTTTTGATCGCTGATTCCTAATCCGGGGTCAAAAAAAGTCGTACACCAAAAAAAAATTTTAGAGCCAAAAAACACTCCCTGAATAGGGTATATATGAGATAACGCTCTGAAAATGATGTTATCATTTTAATCAATCGTTTTGTTTAATATTTTCGGGAAAAATTGAATGTATTACGATAAAAATTAAGGTAAATTACAGCGTTCACCCTATCGGTATGAAACTCACCCCCATAGAGGGTGAGAACTACCCTCATCTGCCACCAAACCAATTGATAACGACAATGACTGAAAAACATTCATTTTCTTGATTCCCATCTTGATTATTTCCCGGAAAATTTAGGTGACTATAGTGAAGAACAAGGGGAACGTTTCCACCAGGACATAGCCGAAATGGAAAAACGGTATCAAGGAAGATGGGACGAACACATGATAGCAGACTACTGTTGGTCTCTGAAAAGAGACACGAAAGAACAACACAAACGACAGTCAGTAAGAAGATCGTTTGAAAATAAAGTTAAAAGATACCATAAAAAAAAAGATAAAAAAAAGAAGAATTAAAAGCTACTAACTTAAGAGTACTTCTCACCCCCTTCAGGGATGCGTTTTATACCCAATCGGTGTTAAGACTGGTGACAAATGAGAGCCATAAGGATCTCTGCAAATAAGAACATCCATATAATGAAATCGTTATCAAATTTTATGTTTTTTTCTTTCTTTTTTCTGTAATTGAAGTTAAGGGTTGTTTTTCATAACGATATAGGGGTAGTTTTGGGGTATTACGTGAATTCTACGTCAGTTTATTGCAAACCTAACGAAACTTAAACATTTTTAGATGTTTTTCAGTCATTGTCGTTATCAATTGGTTTGATGGCAGATGGGGGTGGTTCTCACCCTCTATGGGGGTGCGCTTCATACCGATAGGGTGAACGCTGCAATTCACCTTTATTTTTATCGTAATACATTCAATTTTTCCCGAAAATATTAAACAAAACGATTCAGGGGGTGTTTTTTTGGCTCTAAAATTTTTTTTGGGGGTGTACGAGTTTCTTTGACCCCGGATTCGGAATCAGCGATCAAAAATACATAAGGATATACTCGTCTCATTGCTAGGTCAGAAATTTTTTTTTATGGGGCTGTGTTATTTAATAAAATCCAATTTCTATTAAATAAATTTAACTTAATACCGACTGGTTATTTTCCGACTGTCGATGCACTCCAAAATTGTGACTTTAATTAACCAGAACTATACTGGCAACTCAAGTTTCCTTTCTGAATTTCAATTAGGAAAAGAAAGATTATCTGGTTCGGTACAATTACTTCAATTACTACAAAATACAAAATTTTTAAAAAACAGCAGATATAATTTTCCTTCACGTAGCTGAAAATCGTCGTGTTCGTAGAACCGCACGTGTTTTCAATGAGAGGCATCCCGATAGAAATATAGACCAGTAATACCCAGTAGGTCAGGTGCAGAAACTGAAGAAAGTAGCCAATCTAGAATTCTGAATGCAGATACACAAATCGAAGTTCTCGATAATTGCACTCTGGATCTCACCACCTCTGTCTCCAAAGTAGTTAAGATGATTCATCTGTCTATTAGTTCAGTGCACAAAGTGCTAAAAATAAACAAGTTCTTCCATTATAAATTTCAAATTCCTCATCAACTCGGCGAAGACAATTATTATGACAGGGAATTCAATTTTGTGAAGAAATTACCCAAAGAATTATAAACGATTGAAATTCGTTAAACGTTGTCTATTTCAAGCGATGAATCTACTTTCTTTTTAACATGATTGTAAACAAATATTGGAAAAATGAGAAGCCACATGTCTTTTGAAAAGGTTGTACTCAATATCCCCAGAAGATCGATGCTGGTATTTTAGGAAATACCAGTATTAGACATATTTTCATTGAGAAAACCTAATGGACACCTGTATCTAAACCTTCTAGGGAATTTGATAGGTCTACTCATCACCCAGTTCTTGGAAAATTAGACCAAGAGATGCTTGATGAACAATGTTTGCATTTCCACCAGAATGGAGCTCCCCCTCATTATGCTCTACCTGTGAGACAATGCAATGGTTGGACCACATTCTGGGCCTGCAAGCTCTTCTGATTTAACGTCACTGAATTTCTTCCCTAAGGGCAATTTAAATATGCAGATTTTCAGAATCCAACTTGAGAGTATTAAAGAATTCAGGATCAAAAGTACTTCGCAATATATGTGAATATTCTGCATAATAATTAAAAAGTCCTAACTGAATGAGGAATCGATTTGTTGAAATAAAATAGTGCATGATATTTCGATCAATGTAATCGACAGTTCTCAAAATTGTTGATAAATTGTATGAGAACCGCAATACTTCAATAAATTGTTTAGTTTTAAAAGTTATAATAGCTTAGTAAATAATTTATAGAGGGCAGATTTATTACTGAAATAGATATTATATAAATAAATTTTTAAAATAGCTTTTACATAGCACACTATACTGAAATATAAACATAGGTACAATATAAAATTTTCCTGAGTTATTGGCAATAAATTTATTTCGCGCAAAATAACAGTTCTGTATTTGTGAAATGCAAAAATAAAAGTAAGTAAATGAAAGTTTTCCTAGTAGAGGGATGTTCAATTTACAAGAAAGCACTTAAACGAGCTGACGTACATGCCCAATGACGATATTCAATTATATTCAAGTACATTTACCAATATCCATCTCGGCATTCGTCTCCTTATTCATTCCCCAGGCAACGCCCTTTTAATGGTGTATATCCGCCAAACTAAAAAAGCAGTCTATTTATATATTGGCCTAAATTAAGTTAGAAAATGTACATCCTCTTGTAAAATTCATATTTTACGAAATATGTGCACTTTTACGTAATTGAAACGTATCTACATAATCCATATGAGGTCGGTTTAAAGAATATACATCAGTGCATAATTCTTTCATACATCGGAGACTCTAAAAGTCAAAAACTTCTGTATAGAATATTTCATATTCATTCATCAATCATTTGAGAACATTTTTGGAGATAGAAACCGTTTTTAAATGTAAATCTACCAAATGTATTGTCTCTTACTCTTATCAGTAAAATATCGCACATAGTGACAGTTTTGCACTGGCTACTGTTAAAACATATTTTTAAAACGATTTTCAAATTCTGATACTAACATAACGTTTTTGCACTATTTTAACATTCTTCCACTAGTAATTATTTACTACTACAAAAAACATATTTGACTTGCTTTCCTCTCCTACAAATTAAATAGTTACAGAAAGAATGGAAAGAATAAAATACCTATTTTACATAATAAATACTGTACGAATCCTTGTTGTCTGCTTCAATAGCTACAACGTGTTGTCGATAATCCGTCGACTGTAGCAGATTTCGAAATCTTCTGAAATGGAATCTACGAAACGAAGCATCCATTTAACAGTGACACTCCAGCAATTGCACATCTCGAGGCCTTCTACGATAAACATCTTGAAGAATCAATCAGTCCAACAAGCTCATATTGGCTCTAGGAATTTCGCTGCCCAAACGGCATTAACAGCTGGTGGTGGAAGAAATTTTTCCAATCACCACCGTCTGACGAGAGTTTTCAACACATGGTTAAACGAGGTGCACCAGATTCTGGACTGGTTCGTTGTGGGATGTACTGTGCTTATCCTCAAAAAGAGGGATCTTTCCGACCCGAAGAATTATCACTTGCCTCAACTCCTGCTATAAGATATTTGCACGTATCTTGTATGCCAGGATACTTAGGTCTGTTGACCCAGTCTTCCAGCAGATAAATTAATAACGTGGTGCTAAGGAGAGCATGGTAGGTTGCAAAGAGAACCTGCTGATAGATCGCTGTAATACACAGGATTCTGTGTAATACAAGCGGAATCCATCAATGGCCTGGATTGATTACCGCAAGGATTTTCTTACAACATCCACAAACTGTTGCTACACTTGCTCAAATTCCATGCGGTACCAGCACCCCTAGTGAGATGCATAGAACAACTGCTGCTGCTCTGGTGACTTGGCTTTACCGTAACATCTAGTGCTAGCTGGTCACGACAGAGCAGGTGGCATTCAGGAGAGGAGTATTCCAGGGTGACTCCCTGAATCCTTTCCTCTTCTGCATCTCATTGCTGTAGTTATCTATTGGGCTCCGCCAAATCTGCGATATCAGTGCAATACACTTAGCGCCCGGAGGCATAAGGTCATCTATCTGTTTTAGATGACTTTACACTATACATATCTGGGTGGGCAACAAAGGCACATCCAGGATGTAAAACAGATAAAGGATTCTATCCGCGGCAAGTACAATCACCGACATCGAAAGATTTGGTCTTCCGAACTTTAAGGGAAGAGCAAAATGTCTGCGACTAACATACTTGCTGTTTCGGTTCTGCTCTACTTCTTTGAGGTAGTAAAGTGGAGGGCAGACCAGCTACGCCAATTAAACAGATATACTGAGATACCCATTAGATGACGAATATTCACAGAAGTATTTATCCTAGATCGTCCGTTGCTCATATGTACCTCCCACATCATCGGGGAGGTCGAGGAAGGACTCTTGGGCCTAGAGTGAACGCAGAGTAGTGTGGCAGAGTAGTACTGAGTATGGCATGGAACATCCTTAAGGGCTTAGATCCCCTCTTGCGGATTGTGAAACATCATGAAACTGATGGTGTGGGCACAAGATTGTTCAATGCGGCAAAAAGAGCCGCGGATAAACTCGGTCTCGCATTCGACATCAGGCGAAGAAGCCGGCGAGGTACTGTAGGATCAGTCACTGAGCTTCAGCCGAGTCGCCTGAAAACATGAATCAGAGCTGCGGAACAGGAAAAACTGTTTCGACAGCACGTCGGTAAATCCCAGCATGGTGTCTTCTATAAGTACATAGAAACACTGGGTTTATTGACCAGGCTGACATTCACCTTTCAAAGGTCAACCGGGCTTAAGTTGTTGACCGAGGTAATCATTACAGACTGCTAGGATGGTGTTATCAACATTTTTGTCTACTGTAGGCTCATGCACTTACTTTCAGCATACCCCATTTGTGCGATTTCGACCTACATCCACCGACATAACGCGGCATTACGAATGTTATATTACCATCTAAGGCACTCGTATGATGTAGACAAGACCGCAGTGCTGTCCTACGTCCCCGGAGATATGTTGAGTCCGTTGTCGAGAACGAGAAATGCCGCATTTATTGGAACTATTCGTTCCCGACTGTCAGGCTAATCCAAGCCAATAAGCCAGACAAGTGGGGAGGAAAGGTGGATCAATATTTGTTTAGGGAATATCATACTGGGATGAACAGGCACTAACCCTGCAGATATGTGGGAGTGCCTATAGTTAATTTGTTGGCGCTCCTCCCATGAGGTTCGGAGGCTACTGGAGGACTATCCATCGTTGGGTAAAACCAAAAAGAAAATAAGAAAAAAAATATATAAACACCACAGAAATTAGACAACCCCCGAATTCAAAACCGAATTTACAAGGGCGAGGGTAATACTTATTAGAAAACGCGGACATACAACCATTCCCATCGACATTGCCAGTGCTGATGGCGGGATTCTAACCCGCAGCTACTGTGGAGGAATTATCTTGTCACACTTGGCATCACCTCTCGCCAATTACTCCACTGAGTCGGTGGAATAGTTGGCTAGTTGACTACATTAAAATAAGTTTTTAAAAATTAGTTAGACTGTGGACTAAAATAAGAGACTCCTATAATGAAAGGGAGTTTTCTCAAATAAAAAATAGTGCAAATTGATGGGTTTTGAAAAGCTTTAAGACAAAAAGGGAATTAAAATCAGATGAATGGTGGTCAAAGATTTAATGAAAAGTGGCCTTAATCCCAATCTTTAAATATACGCCGCGCTGCGCTGTCTTGAAATAATACACATTTCAATTGGCCAACAAGTGAAGCTCAGATAATTGTGCAAAACCACAGTGTATGTTTCAATCATTAGCTCACGTATTAATTAGAGTTTGAATTTTTTGCTGCCGTTTTGATCTATATGACAGAAAATTCGATTATCTCATAAAACTTCATTTCACTAAATAACCTAAAATGTTTGTGTCATACGTCATGTCATGAGTAAGAAGCTCGTATCGACCCAGTCACGCGACGAATACAGGTTTATAAATATTTGCAAAGGAAAGGCGTGGGACCAAAAGTAAACTTGGAGCGGCCACATAAAATCTAAGGCGTTCCTTGTAGCTATCAGAACGAAATGAAAGTTGATCTAATATTCAATCTTGTAACGGTATGTTGATTTAACAGTTTCCTTCATATAATATTGTCTTTGTGTGCATGTGTTAAAAGCTTGGAAACGCGTGTTCCATAAATTTTATTAATTTTTCTTTTTCAGGTTTCGAGATTTTCCATAAGAATTTTTATTTATACTTTACAAAACATGTACGATATTTGCTATTACACATTACACCACATTACATAAATTAGGCAACCTCCAAATCCAAAGCTTGGGCTGAACGGACGGGCAATAACACTGATAAAAAAAACGCGGACACACAACCACTACCTTTGACTTTGTCAGCGTCGAAGCCGGGTTCTGAACTCAGGAGTCGGCAGACAGTAAAATTAGCTACGTTTGACTTAACACTCTAGCCCACTGCGGTACCGAGTTCAGTTATATTGCATAATATTATTTTTTTCATTAGTCAAAGTCTTTAACATTATTCTGAAATAAAAAGAAGCACTACAATTATCCTAAAAGGCAATAACTAATGATAAAATAAGATAAAACTGGTGTCATGAATACGCTCATTTAGTGAAATATAATTTTTCCTATTTTTTTTCTCAATTTTTATAAAGTTTCGTGTATAAACGACCTCAAAAACATTTTAAGTCGATTGAACGAAAATTGAGGCAGATATTTGCATTTGAATAATCAAATGCGTTATTCGACTGAGCATACTGAGTGACGTCAGCAGGTCCTATTATTTAAGTTCGTCCGTATGAAATATATATATATATATATATATATATATATATATATATATATATATATATATATATATATATATATAAAAAAAAAAAAAAAAATAAATATAAATATATATATGAATAGTGATGAGAGGTATGAAACTTCTCATATGGTCTGAATGCTACTATCCGACCGACATCCTCGATGTCTCTGTGGCGGATAGCGACTTGCATCACAGCAAGATATTGGCTATCGATCTATCATGATTTGAGGGTGTAATTCAATGCAGGTCGGGGTATTTGCCCGCTGAGTAGTTGTTTCCTTCAAATCATATTTAATAACATTAGTTTAGTCCACCTGGGCTAGGGGGTCGCCGCTCTCGAGTACTTGCTGTGATGCAAGTCGCATCCGCCACAGAGACATCGAGGATGTCGGTGGATAGTGCAATCAGACCATATGAGAAGTTTCATACCTCTCAACCACTATTCACTTCACCTTAGTATATAACTTATTTTTTTAAAAAAAGGATATTATTACATATTGAATTCTACTTTTAAAGACGACTCACGATATCACTTGATGGGTCTGCGATGGGTCGGTACCATAACCTATGGGTGAGTTTGTACCAAAACATGCCAAATTTTGGGACCCCCCTGTGACGTAATGGAAGGACATTTTGAGACAGATTAGTCAAAAATTGTCAAACACCCTGTAGTTTACCCTTCTTTTACCGAACCCCGAAATCGGTCATTTTATACCGGGTGAGTCAGGAAACGCCAAAACAACTTTTTCTCATTTTTTTCAAATGGAACGCCCTGTATGTTATGACACCAAAGGAAAGCCCTTTGAAAAGCTTTCCACTGATATAAAGTTCAAGGGTCTATCTATCATGGGTGCCAAGAATTAAGCGCAACGAGGTTTATTAAAAAATTACGCTATTTTCAATTGTTTGTGAATTTTCGCTTAAAGGCGCTTTCAGGAAAATTCAAAAATATTATCCTTACTGGCCGACTTCAGTGCAGAAAAATACTTAAGTATAAAATAGTCAACGCCTGATAATTTAATTTTTTTTTCTGAAATGCGTATATAAATCATGTCATGACAAGTCTTTTCTACCGACGTAATTTTGTCGCGAAATGATTTATTATTTTAGAACGGTGCTTAATAAAACGTAGCTTTTCGTAGTATTTTTTCTCAGCTTTAAAATGGTGTAATTCATTCTTCTAAAATAAGACCAAAAAATACTTTTATTTTCAATTCAATGAAAGATGTAAAATTTTTGTTAAGTTTGGAAAGCTGTTGTTCCACGTACTATCATCGAAATAATAAATAAAAAAATTGTAGAGAATTTAAATTGCTTCCAACTTTTCAATTTATCGAAATAAATTAAAAAAATCAAGTAGGTACCTGTCATAAAAGTACCAGTCTTATCAATAATTTACTTTATTGTTGTAAAATTTCGAGTGTTGATATTATAAACGAACGAGTAACAATAAAATTCACCCAACAAGAGTTAACTGATATGATATATTGTTTGGGAGAAGCTGATAGGAATTGCTTATTGGCATCAAGGATTTATGGAATGAAATACCCCGAGAGACGAACTCCTGATCCCAACTCATTCAAAACTTGAGAGAAAGATTTGAGGACACTGGTAATGTGTGTTATACCAAAAGAAAATTGAGGAACATGGTTGTAAATAATGAAGAACACGAATTGACAGTTTTGCTTCACGTGCAAGAGAATCCTCACATAAGTTGTCGTGAAATTGAACAACAAACCGATGTAAGTAAAACTTCTGTAAATCGTATCATCAATAAATACAAATATCACCCCTATCATTCAACTACACCAAGACCTTTATGGGAAGATTTTCAAAATCGTATTAATTTCTGCAATATAATGCTAAATAAAATTAACGAAGATGCCCAATTTTTTATCAAAGGTTTTATTTACCGATGAACTACCTTTCGCAGTAATGGGACAGTAAATCGCTATAACATGCATTATTATGCGACTGAAAACCCGCACTGGGTCAGGCAAGTGGATCACCAAAATCGATGGTCAATTAATGTATGGGGTGGTATATTAGACAACTATGTCATTGGACCGTGGTTTTTTGAGGATGGGGCATTAAATGGCCGAAGATATCACAATTTCTTGCGTTTGAATTAGAGGGGCCTTCAAGATGTAGATGAAGACTTAGAGAGAACATGTGGTTCCAGCACGACGGTGCACCCCCACATAACCATCGAATAGTAAAAGATTTTTTAACTAATTGAAGGGGAACAATGGATTGGTCGTGGAGGACCCATAAGATGGCCGGCCGGTCTCCAGACCTAACTTTTTGGATTTTTTCCTATGGGGTTATGTGAAGAGGAGGTCTACTGGGTGAGGCCCACAACAGGGAGGATATGCAGGAAAGAATCGCTGCAACATTTCGCAATGTCTCAATAGCTACACTAACCGATGTTCGAAGAACAACTGAAAATCGTTTACAACGTGTATCAGGGAGAATGGGAACATTTTTGAACATTTAGTTTAATTTCAGTGCTTCCACCCAGTTTCTTTCCAAATAAAGTTTTCGTTTCCTCTCTTTCTTGATTTTTTTGTCTGCAGAGAACTATCATGGTGCAGATAAGTTGATATCATTATTTTCGAAATTGTCTTACTGAAAAGAGCCGATTTAGAAAATTCAAAAACAATTGAAAATTGAGCGTAATTTATTAATAAACCTCGAATTGTGCACCTTGCCTTCAAATTCTTGGCACCCATGATAGATAGACCCTTGAACCTTTATATCAGTGGAAAGCTCTTTCAAAGGGCTTTCCTTTGATTCATAATATACAGGGCGTTCCATTTGATAAAAATGAGAAAAAAATAGTTTTAGCGCTTCCTGACTCATCCGGTATAAAATGACCGATTTCGTTAGATCCGATAACAGTAGTGTAAACTAGGGTGTTTGACAATTTTTGACATAATCTAGATCTCAAAATGTTCTACCATTACGTACAGTGAGCTCATAAAGTTGGCATGTTTCTGGTACAAACTCACCCATATCATGGTACCGACCCATCGCAGACCCATCAAGTGGCATATCGTTTGAGTCTTCTTTAAAAGGAGAATTCAAATATGTATTAATATACCTAGTGTTCCATTTAAAAAAACATAAGTTTATGTCGTCGCGCCTAAATGGATCACCCTATATATTTAAAAATATTTTTAAACTATCACGTTGCGCCCTCTATCACCCCGTTTTTGAAATTTCGATATCTCTTATAAGAGAGCCAGGACATTTGGCCGACGCGAGGCGGTATATATATATATATATATATATATATATATATATATATATATATATATATATATATATATATATATATATATATATATATATATATATATATATATATATATATATATATATATATATATATATATATATATATATATATATATAATGTTGATATTAATTATATAAAAGCAGATTCTTCTAATTTTACGAAATTTGAAGCTATTGCCTTTGTCTTTTTAAAAAATTTAATTCGAGAAATAACTAGAATTAAACTTTTCATTCTGGTGTATGTTCGTATTGTTTTTGATTATATTTACACATTTATGTTCATTTTTATGTTTAAGTTTTAGAAAATGTGTACCCTTACAAGGAAAACCTAATTTAAATAATCCTGAGAGGTTGTGTCAAAATACATAAAAAGTCAACTAATTAAAACTTGGTTTTCTCCTTACTGCCGACCTTACCGAACTAATTTAAAAACAAATAAATATTTTATCTGGCGTTGTCATAACTAGAAACATCCTAAAGAACTTTTGTTAATCGTTAAAACATTAACGAATATAGTGATTATCATGATAGATTATGTTGTTATTTTCTTCAGAGATCTTATCACTACATTTCCAAGGTGTATATATTCTATATTTTTATTTATTTTTATTTTCTTCTACATACACATGCCCAACAAAATTTACATTCCAGTTACAGGGCCAGAAATAGATGATGTACATACATAACATATAAGTCATATATGAAATTAATATAAATTAAGGTGGTTAATATATCAGAACAATCAACTAACAAAATTCGTGGTTTTTTTTAAGAATATTTGCAATAATTAAAAACGCACTACTGCCTAAAACCAAAACTTTGGCTTTCTCCTCGGATATGTTTGGCTTGCCTGGTACCGTCGCGTCGGAAAGAATAAAGCTTGCTCGTATCGTGATCGTCACATCCTAACTGATCGTAGGATGTTCGCGGCGTGATCGAGATACAAATTATAACAAGCATTACATTGCATGCTACATTACAGGCTTGGCTCGCCTAATCTAGGAAAATTATTCCCTGTCTTATCACAAATAATATTATATCCATCAAAAAAATATGTGAAAATGGTTTTATGATAATATACCCATTGCTAGTATAATAAAATACAAGAATATAAATGATGTGAATTCTCATAAATCAAGCTTCATTAGAGTTTACTCGACGCTTTTCAATCACCGTAAAATTGACATCATTATATTTCTTTGTGAAATATCAACAATTGACAGCAAACGAGACGTTCATTATAACTGATACCTACTGGATATTGCATATAACCTAAATATTTCATGACACTAAAATTACTATTATAATTGGGAACACGGTGTCGAAGAAAATATATACTATTGAATTTATAATAACAAGTTTCTGCTGTCATTAATATTCAAAATCTAATGAAAAATTTGAGATAATATTAGACAAAAATACATTAGGCTCCTGATGGAACGATTACTAATTATCTTTCGTTCATATTTTAAGTAATTATGCATCGTCGTACTTCACATTCTTCAAAACGTTTAACCAAATTCGTTACTGATTAAAATCTTTCAATACTAAAACTTTGTTGTGATAATTAAAGTCCTTTTGTTCATAAATAATGCTAATAACAAGTTTACTTTGTAATTAAAGTGGAAAACGCTCTTGATTGACGAGTTTTTCTTTTAGCTTAAAAGCTTTAAACTCTTAGAAATTTATGATGAATAACAAAAAAAGCAACTTTGGCGGACGCAAGCGATCCTATTATTTATTCAAAAGCTTTTAACCGTAACACTTTTTGAGATACCTTTTGAAAAAGTGCTGTTACAGAAATACTCCTTTGAAAGAGAAAAGTGCAAGTAGTTATTTAATATTCTGGCACCGTTGAGCATTTACAATTCTGTTTATTACAATTTATTGCCAAAAGTTCATACTGCTTGTAGACAATTATTCTTCATTACTTCTGTTTAATGAAATAGTTTACGAAAAACTGTTTCAGACGTGTTATTTGCCCAAAATTATTAATAATTTATGTTTGGTATCCGATATTTTGTATGTGTAATATAAATCCCTATACATATTTTGGTTGTGTTTGAGCTTTTAGGGGACTTATGAAGAATGAAATAAATTAAAGAATTTTGTTTTAGTGAAATGTTCCATTTCTGTTTTTGAGTTTACTGAGAGTAGAAGTGCCAAAAAATGTCTTAAGTATTGATAAAAGTTCGTAGTATCACACATGACAGCTTTAGTAACATCAAAAAATATTACAGTTTCTTTCAGAAATTTTTGTTTTGATTTTTGATCTCAAATGTTTTATTTACTAATTTTGTTTTTGTCTTTAGGTAGAATATTTTAAAATGACAAAAATGTTTATTGAAAAATGAAGTTGATATTATTATAAAATTATAATAATATTAATTGTTTAATATTAAATCATTATATGATATTTCTTCTTGTATCTAGATTAGAAATTACAAATATTAACAGAAGAAAAAATGTATATCTTTTTTGATCTCCTATTTTACAATTTTCAACAAGTTTATTTTAACAAAATTATTTGCCTTTTCTGTTGACGTTTTAAATATTGACTCTTTGGTTTTATGATTTTAAAGTCAGGATATTTCAAAATTATTAGTCATAAATAGAAAAACAATAAATTGGAAAGACGAATTTAAGGGTTTTATTGTTCAAAGCAATATTTTGATAATAAAAATACAGTTTACATGTACAGTTTCAGTAGTCTGAATATGCCGAGGAATATGCCACTTATACAACTACTTTTTGTCTAAATGGAAATTCGAATTAAACAAAAAACTTTAAATGCCATAAGCCATTATCCATCAAAGATATTTAAAATGAAAATTACCTACTTCGAAAGCAGCGTTCTATTTCTGTACCTACAAATGATGCTTGAATGGTTTGAGAAAGGTAATTTTCTTTTTTCTCTCTTTCTTAACCTCTGCCAGACTTTCTCGATTAAAGAAGAAATGCAATTTGGCATCAAATAAACGTAATTTATGGTCGTTTTTATCGTTCAGTAAATGCTGTTTCAAAATTATCGTTATATAATATTTGTTTTAGTCGTGATGAAAACAATGCTTAGATTGCAATTTGTGCAAAACCACTTGCATAAAAATTTAGTTTTAAATCGCGTAAGCATTTCAGATATTAGGATATGATATACAGGGTGGGGCAATAGTGCGTCGAATTTCGATATCTCGAGTTCTATGATAGCTAGAAATTTAAAAAAAAATTGTAAGTAAACTAGATAAAAAAGTCTATAACTGGAAATTATTTTCGAACCAGCAGCCAAGACGAAATTACAGGACCAAGTGCCTTTTTTTTAAATGGAATTTTTAAATGTATGTATATCAGTACATTTTTTGAAGCCTCTTTCTAGGCTCTATTCATTCCTGTATTATTATTGGCTATCTCCCAACCACTTTGATGTAATGAATTTTTTTTGTTGAAATAATGCCATCTGCAGATGGATATTAAAAAAATCACCACAGGCACAATTATGGGTTTTAAGAAAAACTTATGTGAATACCAGTTACGAGACATCTAATTAATGTTTTTGAATCATTTTCATTTCCTAAAAATGTACAGGGTGGCCAAAAAATTAGTATTCAATTAAGAACTTTTTAAATTGATTTTTCTCAATTTTTTCAAATGAAACACCCTGTATATTTTTCAACGATGTGATGTAAAAATGAAAAACGAACATTTTTTGTAAGTACTTCCCTATGGCTAATTGCAACCATTTTCGTTTTATAAATAAATAAGTGTTTATTTTTCAATTAAGAACTTTTTAAATTGAATTTTCTCAATTTTTTCAAATGAAACACCCTGTATGTTTTTCGACGATGTGATGTAGAAATGAGAAACGAACATTTCTTGTACGTACTTCCCTATGGCTAATTTCAACCATTTTCGTTTTATAAATAAATAAGTGTCTTCAAGAATAAACTTAAAAAAAGAGGTTTCCTCAAATAATTCATTAGAAAAATTTATAATAGGTGTTCGACGTGTTGCCCATTTTGATTGACACACGTCTTTATGCAATTTTGAAATGAGGCCATTTAGTGGGACCATTTCCATTGAAATGAGTAAATAGTATTTAACCAGTCCTGTACTGTAATGTGTTTTTTGTACATTTTTTTTGCTGTTTTCGTTATTCGACAAGCAATAAAACCTCAGTTTGGTATAAATTGTCGTGTACAAAGGAGCATTTATCACACTTATCGGTCGTTAGTTACAATTTGTATTGAATTTAAAATATTTGGAATTTTACAATATGAATTTTAATAAAGCGGAACTTGTAGACAGGACTTTTGTTTTGGGCGAGTCAGACAGAAATTGTTTACTTGCCAATAGAATTTATCACCAACATTAGCCTGAAAGAAGGCTTCCTGATGTTAGCAGCTTCCAAAACCTTCTCGATAGATTTCTGGAAACTGCAAATGTCGAATATAAAAAAAGTGAAAGAATAAAACGTGTTGTGAACGAAGAAAATGAGTTTTTTGTGGTGCTGGCAACGGTTGAGAATCCCCATGTTAGTCAAAGAGAAGTGACCTCATTAGTAGGAATAAGTAGACGGTCTGTGGGTCGAATCCTAAAAACAAATAAATTGCATGCATATCATATTCAAATGCACCAGGAATTATCTAATGACGATTTTCAAAAGCCCCTACAATTTTGTAATTGGGCCAGAGGTAAAATGCAAGTTGATGTGTCAACTTCTTCAATAATGTTTTATTCACTGATGAGGCAAATTTTCATAGAAATGGATTTGTTAATAGGCACAATTTCTATTATTATGCTTCGGAAAATCCTCACTTTTTTATGCAAGTTGATAACCAACACAGATGGTCTATAAACGTTTGGGAAGGAATTATTGGAGAACATGTAATAGGGCCACATTTCCTTGATGGTACATTGACTGGAGCTATTTATCTTCATTTTGTGGAAAATATCTGCCACAATTATTGGTAAATCTCCCTGGAAGAATTCGAAATAGGATGTAGTTTCAGCAAGATGGTGCTCCACCACATTATTTAAATGCAGTTAGAGACCACTTAAATAATACCTACCCTCATCAATGGATTGGAAGAAATGGACCCACTAAATGGCCTGCTAGATCCCCAGATCTTACAAAAATGGATTTCTTTTTTATGGGGATACGTGAAGCACATTGTTTATAGAGACACACCAACAACAGTACAAAATATGAAGGAAAGAATAATTGCCTTTAGATCTATCACACCGGCAGTTTTAGGAACAGTGGGAACCTCATTTCAAAAGCGCATAGAGATGTGTGTCAATCAAAATGGCCAACATGTGGAACATTCATTATAATTTTTTCTACTGAGTTATTTGAAGAAACCTCTTTTTTTTAAGTTTATTTTTGAATGTTATAATTATTGCTCAATAAAACGAAAATGGTTGCAATTAGCCATAGGGAAGTACTTACAAAAAATGTTCGTTTTTCATTTTTACATCACATCGTTGAAAAATACACAGGGTGTTCCATTTGAAAAAAATTGAGAAAATTCAATTTAAAATTTCTTAATTGAATACTAATTTTTGGCTACCCTGTACATTTTTAGGAAATGGAAATGATTCAAAAATATTAATTAGATGTCTCGTAACTGGTATTCACATAAGTTTTTCTTAAAACCCATAATTGTGACTGTGGTGATTTTTTTAATATCCATCTGCAGATGGCATTATTTCAACAAAAAAATTCATTACATCAAAGTGATTGGGAGATAGCCAATAATAATATAGGAATAAATAGAGCCTAGAAAGAGGCTTCAAAAAATTTACTGATATACATAGCATTCCATTTTAAAAAAAGGCACTTGGTCCTGTAATTTCGTCTTGGCTCTCTATGTTCGAAAATAATTTCCAGTTATAGACTTTTTTATCTAGTTTACTTGCAATTTTTTAAAAAATTTCTAGCTATCGCAGAACTCAAGATATCGAGGTCCGACGCACTATTGCCCCACCCTGTATATTTCAATGGTTGGCCGTACGAGGGTTAGTTAAAACTATCATCTTTTATTTTTTTTGTTACCCTTAATAAATGTTACCGGTTAAATAACAAAGCTAAAAAGAAAACGTTTTTTGTTGTGACCTTTTTTGATTGACAAAATTTATTTGGGTTTAATTAAATTCCCCACCCCAAAATAGAAAAAAAAACAGTTTTTTGTAATACTGAATATTTTTGACAGCACATCATTATCTGTACATGCGACGCCTGTTTGTGAAACATATTTCCTCAGACAACCAAAAAAAAAAGTGTGTGAGTGGTAGTGTTACTGATAGTGACAGGCAAACAAATTTTAACTTAGATTTAGTGGAAATGATGATTGAGTGTAATATATTGTGGACAAAACTAGATAATCCACTATTTAAACAATTTTTGCTAAAGTGTATTAGTAGGCAGTACAACAATGTTCAGGTGTCATCGGAAACTACACTAAGAAACATTAAAATTCGTCTCCGCAAAAAAATCAGTAATCTAATTTATTACTGAAACTTTGATAGCACATTTTAATCTGATTTGCGTTAGACATGCGTTCAAATTCATATGTGTCCTTAAAAGATGCTATAAGTTCATCATTGTTCACGAATTTTGTCCCACTAAGTGTGTTTTTGACATTTGGAAACAAAAAGTAGTCACCTGGTGCTAAATCTGTACTATAAGGCGGATGTTCAATTTCTTCGAAGCCGCAATCAGCAGTACCAGTTTTGCAATATCTTGACTTGTGCGTTGGTGCATTGTCGTTGAGCAGCAAAACACCCCTAGCGTCAGTTTTCCGCATCTTTTCACTTTAATAGAATCTTTTGAGTCGATGTATTAAGCTTGAATGAGAATTCCAATAATATTCTCCCCTCGATTCTTCCGTTATTGTACTACCCTTCATCAGATAATCAATATACAAAATTTCCTGACAATCCCAAAACATCTGAAGTGATCACGTCAACAGGGCGACCTGGATGGGGATCATCATCCAATGACTCTTGACCACTTTTAAACAGTTTTGACCACTCGCAAATAGTGACTTGACTTGAAAGGACAATAATTCCCGTACATAACCAATATTTCTGATTAATAATCTTGCAATTGTTCTGTAAATTGACATACAAGTTTCCAAGTCATATGTGATTAAAAAAAAACTTAATGGAAAATCGTATCAAAATTTAAAACTGCCCAGTTCGATAATAAAGACGACCACTCGTATGTAATTGGGAGATTAATTTATTTTGGCAATATAAATGTATTATGTTATCTACCTAGGTTGATTGATTTCTAATAGCTGTATGGTATAAACGATTATAAAAAGTCTCAGAAAACCAAACAAATCAAAGTTATAGAATTTTCCAGGTCGTCAGCATTTAAGCACACTACCTGATGGTATCCGAATTATAATTAAAGTATAATCCCTGAAATTGCCAGTTCCGAGTAGTTGTGTATTTATTTACATATTTATACAAAAATATGACAGTATTGAATAAAAAATGTATACTAAACTATATGACAGATACGTCTGGATCAGCAAACCACCAATGCCTGCGGCTGGAGGGTGGAAAATGTTTTAATGGGTGCATTGGAGAAAAATTGTTCAATGCGCGGACATCTGATTTCATCTAAAGTACTAGAAACTACTATAGTAAATGAGTTCTGCACTTTAGTATACATTTTTTTAGTTATCGGGAAACCTTGCTGAGGTAGTAAAACAAAAATTCGAAACTGTTTTGAAAAACAATCCAGAATTTTTTATGATGTCAAGTATAGTGTCTATATTAAACGGCAAATCGTCTTTCTCACAATACAAATAGATTTTTAATTAGAGGTGCCAGAGATTAATTTCAGAACATTTACAACAAATATTAGTAGAATACGATTACATTACTAGTTAAAAATATATGTGTGTTAGTGTCCCATTCACCAATACTTGCAGCCCTCTTTTCACTAACTTTGGATGTTACCGAACTCGCCAAAATAACCACAAGGTAAGATAATTGTTTCATGTATGCATGAACATTTCATGGAGTAACACATCACCTGGAGGCAACCCTGGAACTGACGTCATGTGTGACTTAATTATAATACAATAATTAGAAACCGCTACGAGGACAATTTCGCATCGCGGGGGTGCCTTCGCAGCTGGCTGGTGTTGTTGCCCTGGATATTGGGAACGCCCTTTTTGCTGTTTGTGTAGTTTCGGCGTTTTCATAGAAAATATTGCGACGCATTAATCTTGTCAGAGACTTATGAAAATTAAAATAAATACAGATATAAAAATGTCATTGTATTATGGTTCGGAAAAAGCTGTGAAAAAACCTGCTAAAGAAAATTCAAAGTATAGTATGTGTGTCGTAAAATGGGTAGAAAGAAATAGTGGTAGTAATCTGGGCAAGATATAGGATTAAGGATGGGTTAATTGTTTATTTGGAAAGTGTGTAAGAATGTATGTCGATCATTATCTGTGTGGAGATATTGCTAGTCATTGTCGTAGTATATGGGTAAGTTTTCGTGTAACAGCCGGTGCGTGTGTGGAAATTCGTGGCGGTTTCGAATATTAACTATGTGGTTGGTGAGCACCGACTACTGTATGTTGTTTTTCAGAAATTTTGTCGCTGTCTGTATGATATAATCTCGTATGTATGGTAAGTCCGCTGTTATATGTACTTGTTATGTGTTCACGTAACGGTTTGAGTTAGTGATGATTCGAAGAAGTTTGTTTTGTGTCGTCTTGAGGCGTCCGTACTGAGTGTCGGACATTCTACTCCAGACGACACATCCATGAGTTAGAATCGGCCTGATAACAGTTTTATAGATGAGCAATTTATTTTTAGTATTGACCTCCTGTTTATTAGGGGATATAACTTATGAAGTGCCATATAGGCTTTATTAACTGTTTTTGTGATGTGCTGCTTAAAAGAAAGCCGGTATATTTGAGTAGTTTATCAAGATGATACTGCAACTAACCGCAATTTAGTAGTTGCGGTTTGGGCATAAAAGGACTGGGCATAGAGTGTCGACTGCGTACATTATTGTCTGTGTTAGGGGATGTGTAGGAAAGTCGGCCAGGTAGAGGTTAATCAATATTGGAGAGAGCACCGTCCCCTACGGCACACCCGCTCTAATCTGGAAAAATCAGATAAGATATTATTTATGCAAATAGCAAAGGTACGTTGTTCCAAATAGGACGTGAGCAGTGATGTGAAGTAAATAGGGAGTTTATGCAATTCTTGTAGTTTATGCAGGAGACCTCCATGCCAAACCGTGTCAAATGCCTTCTGGATGTCTAGAAGCAGCATTTTAGTAGTATGTTTTTGTTAAAGTTCTTGATAACGTCGTGCACAACTCTGCACAACAACAGCGTGGTATTGTGCCCTCCTCTAAAGCCGAATTGCAGGTTTGGAATTAAATGTTCTTTATTTATTATTTTATTTAAATTAATTAGATACATTTTTTTCGGTTATCTTCCCTAACGTATTTAGCAGGGAGATAGGACGGTAACTTGAGGGTAGAGTGGGTTCATTCCATGGCTTTAGGAAGGGCACAATTATCGAAGTTTTCCACGCTGTGGAGAAATATTGCAGCCGGATGACGCGCGACGCGTTGATTATATGTGTGAGTTGTACTAGTGTTTTGCGTGGTAGTTTTTTGTAAAAGATATTAGGTATTGTGTCGGGGCTGGGAGCTTTGAGGTTAGGAAGTGTTTTGGGTATGGATTTAAGTATAGAAGGAGATGTGATGAGTTTGGAAAGTATACGAGGGGGGATAGGGGTGTATGTCCCTCATACACACATCGGGATGTGTGGGATGTTTGCATCGATATTAACATGTGCTTGGATTCATTCGGTTTAGTGTTGTAAACTTCGAAAAGGTAGTGCCTGGTGTCAGCTTTTTCCCTGTCAGTCAGAACAGTTTGACCATTAGAGATAAGCAGAGGTATATGGTGATTATCTCTTATGGGCATTATAGACATAGACCACAGGGATTTGTCCCTCACCGTAAGCCTAACTACCTTTTCATTCCACTGGTTGTTCCGGTAGTGGGTTAGTTTCTCGGTAACTGTTTTTTGTAGGTCATTCAGCCTTCTCTTGTCGATCCGTCTTTTATTTTTTTGCCAATTGCGGCGAATTTTCTTTTTGAATTTAATTAAATTATTCAAGCTGAGATTACTTTTTTTCTTCCGCCTATTATTATTTGTTTGATACATTTGTCTCGAGCCTTGATACCCTCTGCTTTACTTTTCGTATCGAAAAAACAATTTTGCACCGGCTCAGACGTCTCATGTTACAAGACTATATACTAAGAGAAATTATAACTGATTCCAAAAATAGATGTATCCTACAAAAAGTAGTCTTAAACAACTTTGTCGTAGAGTCCAGTATCAAACTAATATGGGATTAAATAGTTTAAATTCGCTACTTGATTTACAAAATATATTCGATTGTGGTTGGCAAGTTGTTGAAAATAAATTACTATAAGGTCTTCAAGCAGATACTACGAGAGTACCCAAAGATATGATAATTCCGAAATTTTGCAGCTGCAGAAAATGTAAAAATACCTACATGTTCAGTAATAAATTAATATTTTATAAAACCGTTTGTAGGTTATAATAAAAAATTTTACTGCAAAAAACATTACCACATATCACTGTATGCTAACTTGTTCTAATACAATAAATGCTCAAGAAAAGAACTTTTTTTACCCTAATATATTTGTATTAAACTCTTTGCTTGCAAAAAGTAATTTTTATTAAAATATACAATACCTTTATAATAATATACAGAATAATATGTTTCGATGAAGCATGTAAAGGCTGCAACACCGCAGTACTCAAGTTCGACATGCTTCACGCTGCACAAGATCTCAATTTTTTATAATTTTCTCCAAAGCAAACAAAACCAAATGTAAAAACAACTATATCAATAAAAAGACAGTGAAACAGGTAAGATGGTTCATATCAGGCAATTTTTAAAATATCCATATAGTTTACGAGATATCACGAGTTAAATAAAGAAGTAGCGTTAAAAATTAACGTTGTTTCGAGAAAATCGTGTTTAAACTTATATACGTCATGTATTTTAGAAAGATTGTTAATTATTTGCGTACACTTTTAAACACAATATTACAATAACCACAGCACAGCACAGCATGTTATTCTATAGTCCTAAAGCACAAAAATTAGAGAAAGGGGTGTTTTTTTGACAAAACAACTATTATCAACCGAATTTTGTATGACCAAGCTGAATTAATCCATTGATAGGTATGTAATAATTTTTCACGATCAAACCGATTTAAGCACAATGTGTCCACGAATAAGATAGCACTAATATTTTATGCTACTACTAAGCCCATGCATTCAAATTAAAAATCCTATGAGAGACATATTTTTATCAGTGAAAAATTGCATTATAAAAAATTTACCCAATAATTATATTTCAAGTTGCAAATCCAGACGTCGATAACTGATCTACAGTAGACTACATTTCTTTTCAGAATCAGGTGGAAAATATAACGACAGATTTCAAATTTCATAAAAATATATAGATTTTTTACAAAGTTGCACCTTTTTGAAATTTGCACAGTGAAAAATGAATCTAAAATAAAATTTCAAAACAGTGTAACTTTATAGGAAACCATTAGTTTTTGATCAAATTTGATATCTGTCGTTATATTTTCCAACTGATTCTGCAAAAAAATGTTTTGCAAATATTTTACAAATCGTTTAAAGATAACCGTGGAGGCTCACAATTTTTCCACCTTTTTTTCGCAAATTTCAATCGCAATTTTTTTTCTGCAAAACTTGTTCAAGGTCTTGATAGTTACGCCTTAAAGTATCGCTTGGGTCCCATACTCCAATACTAAGATATGACAAAGCATAAATTTCAATAGCCGCCACTGGGTTGACTGCTATTTAAATGATAAATTATCTGGTTATATTGTTTTAACACTTTTTAAAGCATGTCCGACAATGCGTTTTAAAGAACCTTTACATTTATGACTTATTTTGAAACCAGATCTGAAGATTAAAACATCTATTTCTAAAGATTTTGAAATTTAAATATATGGGAATTTTGTATTGTTTTTTTGCTTTTAATAAAAACTAGAGTGAATTTTTTGTTTTGGATACAACAGAGACTTGAATTAAAATATGTATTTCTTATTCTAAGTGCATTCTGTACCTCTTTATTATTCATTGAATGTTGTAATAATTAACATTTTATACTTTCTAATGATTCTACTGGGACTAATTTAATTTGGTATTCAGAACATTTTTATAAGTTTTCAGATAAGTAAATAGCTAATACTTATTGGTCACATTCGTAATTACAAAGATAATGTTGCTTGTTAAAACGGCTCACTTAATCAGTAAAATATTGAATAAAATTTTAGATATTTTGATACAAATTGGTTTGAAAATGTTATTCTTGTCTTATTGATTTCTACGTATTGGTACCAATGTGAAAAAATCAATCAAAAAGTCATTGGTTATTACAATTTATAGCAACGGCGGTCCAGAAGTAGTAAGACTCCCCGAAAGTCTAGTTCCGATGAAGAATCCAAACTTAGGGCTGCCAAAAATGTTCCGTGGGACAGTGGCGTACGCGAAATTAACTAATACGAGAAACAATCAACTGTTACAATTTATAACAATGTATGTAAAACTTACCCTCTTAACTAGCTACAATTTATAACAATGTATGTAAAACTTACCTTCTTGACTAGCTTGATGAACTAGTTTGCTTATCACAAACTGGAGAAGATGTGTAGCCATTTTGCAGCATCAGGTATGTTTCTATGGTTGTCTCCATGAGTGATGTTCGCTTTGGTGAAAATATATTCTTATATTTTAAAAACGACCGTTCGACATCTACTGATGTAATACACGCATACGTAAAATAGTCTTTGAACGCACTTAACGGATCTGGGGCTGCACCATCACATATTTGTCTTAATTTGGTAAAATCGGTGTCTTTATTTAACACACTTGCGAACTTTTCTTTAACGCGCTCATCTGTTGCGTCACCTATAGCGTGTAGTAGTAGATTTACTTCATCCACTATTTGCAGTGACTCCGCTAACGACAATGCACTGTTTTCTAATTTTTTTATGCTTTCATGTAATGGTTTATAGTTCTTCGCAATGTTTTTTAAAGCTGTTTCAACGGAAATTTCTTCGAATTTTGTCTGGCTTTCCTTACTAGCTGCAGCCGCATCTGGATGGAATTGTAGTATAACAGCTTTTATTTGCTGGAAATATTCAGCATAATAAACTGCTGCCTGCAAACATGTTCCCCAACGTGTAAGAATCGGCTGTGGTGGTTCAGGAATACCGGGACACTTGCTGTGAAATGCACGGAGACATTTAGGAGATTTAAGAAACACTTTTTTTGTACTTGCTATTAATGCATCCACCTCTGGAAAAAGCATGCACTTTACACGTAACATGTATAAACGTACAACCTTGTTCTTGCAAATAACGGCCTACCGAACGCATTGTCACGGCGCCATCAGTCGCAAATATCAACACTTGACTTTTTGACAGTTCAAATTTTTCTAACGTCTCCAGCACCACCCTGGTAATTGTTTCGCTAGTACACTGACTTAGTCTTTTGTTAGCTAGTAACAGTGAAACTGTAGGTTTAAGAGGGTCCAGTACTCGTACTATAACATTTAAAATACAATTTTTTTACAACCTGTTGTCTCATCAACAGATAACCACAGTCGTGTATTTTTTAATTCTCATTTCATCTTATTTACCATGTCTATGTGTACAGTTGGTAGATAGTTGCATAACGTTGTGCGACTTGGTAACTTCACCTGGATATTGTATTTATTCCAGAACTCTCGAAATGGTTGTTTATCGAGTATGTGCAGTGGAGCATCACAGGCAATCAGCATTAATAGTAAATCAAACATAAACTGTGTTGTCGAAGGCACGCCATTTTTTTTATTTTTATGGTGTACACTATTTACGTGAAGTCCACAATCACGCTTATCCCAGCACAACAAATCTTTCTCGCGCACTTTACAAATTATTTTAGCACCATCATAGAATAAATCCGGGAATTCACCTATATGAATTTATTCACTTTGTAAGCAAATGGCCGTTTTCTTCCCCTGCGTACGTCTGCCATGCTTTATTATTAAATTAATATCAACAATACAGTACAACAAATAAAATAAAAACACAAAAACAATATGCAATACGCCCAAGTGACTTAGCGTGTACACAACTCGAAAGCTAATAATAAACTGGACTGGAGAAAGAGTTTCGCGGTCAAGGTGAATGCCAGCGACAGGAAGTACATCTGTACTCTACGACCATGATACACAGAAACGATTTGCAGCTTTAATCTTTTTTTACTAATAAGTAACGTGACGATTAGTCACGTTATTTGTTTGAACGATTGAAAACAAAATTAAGTTGATTTTTCTTAATATTTTTATTTCGACCATATTTGCTTTAATTCATTATCAATTGTTTGTCTGTTTCCAAATTGGGATTATTTGGGGAAAAACTGCAACCTGCGTTTTTAAATTATCTTCTTAATTCAAAAAGAAAGCCTTAAAAATCGAGAGAGCCCTAAAACTACCACCCAGTGCATAAAAGAAAATAACTGATGATTTTGAGATATCATATGCATTGTGTTTGTAAAAATATAGCTAGCACAGAAAGTTTTAAGAATAAAACAAATAAAATATGAGTAAGAAAATGTTTTTCAGTTTTCTGCAGTATGTTGAAACCCAAAAATAATTAATATCTCACAGCTAATTCCACTGGTCGAAAATTTAAAAAAAAAACTGTAAATGGAAATGAAGAACTGACTCTTATACTATTTTTTGTACTGATTTCAAAACTGTAAATAAGATGTTTCTATTGGGCATAGTTTTTGAATACATAATTAACTTTTTTTGTGGAAGCAAATAAAATTCTTCTATTAGGCCAGTGAATAGAGACGTGAAAACAAAAAAATTTAACATTAATTCTAACATTTTTGAAACTTTGTCATCTGTTGAAGTACCAACCAAAAGAAAACTATAAAATTTTGCAACTCGATTCAAGGTCGGCAACATTGTTAAAATCGCGAAAAATTAAATTAAGCAATATCTCGACAAACAAAAATGTACCACCGCTGCAAATTTGATATAATTTGTATTACAGTATTCAAAATATAAAGGTGAATTTGCAACACCTGATGACCCGGGCAAAATAATTAATTATCAATAAGTAACATTTTTGCATCAAATATTTGGAAACATATTATTAACATGCTTGCAAAATCTTGGAGCTAATATCTCAGCTTAAAGTTTTGGTGAACCTAGATCAGGAATCAAATCATTTAATTTGCCTAATTAATTAAGTAAGGTTCAGTCTGAAAGTCAGAATCTTATTGAGCTCAGAGTAATAATTTATGCAAAATAAGGATGGTCTATTACAAGGAAATGGAGGCTAGTGGAGAAATTCTTCAGAATCAAAACCTCCAAAAACTTAAGAAACAGCAAAAATTGTGCATTTAACAAAATTCCTGTCTATCCAGTATATCCTATAGACACAAAATTGTGAGCAATATATACGATTGCAGGTAGTGCCAAAATAAGTAATTTTATTATAACTGGAGATCGGGAGATGGCGATAAATGACGTCAATTCCATGATTGACACTAGGTAATATGTCACCTCGTAAATATATTCATGCATGTATGACACCATATCTTACCTTGTGGTTATTTTGGCGAGTTGGATAAAATTCAAAATTAATACTGATAGGGCTGAAAGTATTGGTTAATGTAACACCAACACACAGATGTATTTCTAACTAGCGATCACAAGAGTACAAGTACATTACTAATATTTATGCACCCACTAAAATATCTGCCACCTTCCAGCCGTAAGCAATGGTGGTTTCATCCACGCTAATCAAGACGTATTTGTCATGCAGTTCAGATTTTTTTTTTGTTTAACTGTCACTTCTCTGTGATAAATACTTTTTTCTTAGTGCCGTTTCAGATTGCACCTGAACATTTTACAAAAGTTAACTTCTGTTGTCTTTAATTTCGCACTGCTTACGTATCTATGCGTTATTCACATAGACATTTTATAAATATTACGTATTTAGAGCGTATTCCAATGACTTCGAAATCATGGGTGTATTCATTTTCAACATGGGGCACTGGGCGTACACGTGAGCTGTCATGCGATCCAACAATATCTATCGACAATAACCAGCCGCGTCGGTCAGTCAGTAATTGTTTTTTATATCTGCTAGCCTAATCAAAACCTTTAATTATTTGCTCCCATTTTCATAAAGAAAACAGATTTATTATATGGTACATAAGAATATTTTATCATTTCATATTGTTTGGGAATGTTTCATTAGATGTTTACAATATTGTATCTACTCGTCTCTGAAATTTATCGTTACGTCCCGATTTTTAATTTATAACAGATCACGTGAATTGCAAAACTCTGTTTACTCTTTCCAATGATGTTGGTCAAAATTATCGTTTTAATTAATTTTAATAGCAGTATATACCTCAAAATCCCGGTGGGACGTAAACATAATCAGTAGGTAGTAACATTAATAATGTGCTTTAAATCAGAGTTAATTAATTTTTTGGGTTAGGTTAGGTGAAATTACATCACAAATTAATAGCCGTTGTCCTGATTAATAATGAATAATGCGAGCGCGAGAGTTCAAATATCACGTTTAACCCCTTCTAGGTCGTTGTGAAGCAGACAGTCCTAATTATTCATGTTACGTTAGACACATCACACATCGATTAAAGTAAATTTAATCATTTAACTGTAATCTGAATCCATTTTGCATAAAGGTAATTATTTTTATGAGATTACATGAGTCGGCATAAAATGTTCGCATAGAAAATGTTGATGTTTGTTCAACAGAGGAAAACTCATTTCCATCGAATTACTAATGAGCTTATTTTTAGGTCGATTCTGAACCGATTAATATTTCTAATGTTTTCTTTAAAAAAATGTTCTGTTTAAATGTTTTGCCCCAGAAAATCGTAGAATTTTGTGTTGAGTAAAGAGAGACGAGGCCCTACTGTTTATTGTGGATTCCGCACCACGTCTATGGCATCAACAGTTCTCTCCCATCTTAATCCGAAACAAATTATAGATAAAATTTCTAACTTGCTCCGGGATGGATTCGAACCATTGGTATTCGGTACCGCGCTTTATCCACTCGGCTACCATGCCCCAATCACTTGTATTTTCTAATTTGTATAAGATGCGTAATTATTTAACAACCTAAAACAACTTTTGGAAATGTTTAACTGTTAAGTCATTTAAAATTTAAATAGCACTAAAAGAGGGCAACAATTAACGCTATAGTGGCTAATATTTATTTGATTGAAAAACAAGTTTTGTAAAATGTTTTTAATCGTGTTAAAAATTATTTGTGAGCAGAGATGGACATAATTTCAGTTAAAAATTAATTGTTTGGGGCCTCAATTCCTTGTTGAGCTTGAAGTAAACTGTTTAAGCATCTTCATAAAATGATGATATGAAGCATTTTAATTGAGTCATCACTTCTAAATGTAATTGAGATTGTGAATCGTTTGAAGGTTTTAAGCCCTCTAGAGGACTTGAGGTCATTTCCAAGAGCTTCAAGCCATTCATAAAAGTTTTATGCTCTTTATAAAGGCTTT
Source organism: Rhamnusium bicolor (assembly GCA_029963845.1). Taxonomy (NCBI): domain Eukaryota; kingdom Metazoa; phylum Arthropoda; class Insecta; order Coleoptera; family Cerambycidae; genus Rhamnusium; species Rhamnusium bicolor. The sequence continues at coordinate 355,692 of JANEYF010005525.1, forward strand.
AAGCTGCTATAAGAGGTTTAAAGCTCATCCACTCCAACAAGCGTGTGGCATTGTCATAATCGTGAACCGTAGGGTCTTGTTTTGTATGCTTTTAATTTGCAAAGAATGCATTTACTTTTTGTATACTTGTGAGTTGTAGTGCAGTGTGGGTACTATTACTACTATAAACTTTCTAGCACAGCATTAACACCTAACAAACTATCATTTATTTCAAGTACAGTTGCAGCATAGAAATTATAGAATGCCATCTGATGCAGGTGTCTAATATCCACTGAATGCAAAATTCACTTCCAAATGGCTGTTGGATAGTTAGCACGAATTATATCCTGAAAGAGATTATTCTCACGTGGTGGAAACTAACTGTCATTCACTTTTATGGCCCAGTTTATTTACTTCTTCAATTTTTGTTTTTCTGCAGTACACGTAAACTTTTGGATGATTTTGATAAATATTCCAGTTACTACCTAGACTTTAAAAGCCGTTAGGTATTCGTTATTTTCACAGTTTCTTGATTCTTTCCTTGGTATAAAAAATCTCACATAATTTATATCACTGGTATTTACAATTCACAAGAAAAATATATCATTCTATAATTCAGCTAACCGCCTAACAACGACAACCTCACATCTTGACTTCTATCAGTGATGGGTGTCTCCTGTGTTTACAGTGAATTGTCAGAACTCTGATTAGGTCAGAGCCTTTCTAGTTCCACCCAGTAACCAGAACAAACGTGATTTGTTTTGTCCCGTCGCAAAATCCTGGGCTTATCTGCAGTCGCTGTTTGACCTACAGTACTTCTTTAGTGTCTCGTAAGCCCAATTGTTAAGAGCCACCATAACTTGTTTTCTTGTGATGCCCAAAATAGGCTCAGAGCTCCTCGATTCCAAGTATGGCTAGCTTGCATGCTTTGTCGTTCTCTGAAATCTCGATGTATTCCGATCCTAAAGCAAAACTCTCTTGCACTCCACTCCAGGTTAAATATATTCCTGCCTTTGAGGAGTGTCTGCTGGCCACACCAGAACCATCTGTGAAGCACATCAGACGGTCAGATGGGGGATTGATTTTCTTTCTCTTCTACTCTTCTCTGTTTGGTAGAGTAAGAATATACATCATTTCTATTCATCACCTTTAAGGCGGAGATGGAAATTTTCCTCTCCACCAATTGCACGACAATCGCAAAACCTTCAACTCTTCCTGTACATCTCCAGCTTCCTGAGTACCGCATTCTAAGGTAAGCCGCTATAATATTATCCTTATTGCGTCTGTAACCTCCAGACAGTTTTTGAGCCCTTACTATCCTCGGTATATGATTGTTTAATTAACAATCGGTGATCAGACCACCGATCCATATTGGAGCCCAGACTCTTCCGCAAGAAAGTTGCCGTAGGCTTTTTGATAATTCGGTTTCCTTGTTTCCTCCATGTAATTATCTTGTCTAGGATTACCCCCAGGTATCTGACCTCCTTCATATGTTAAAGGTCTTGAGGAGTGGTCCAAAATCCTATATTTTCCTTCTCTTGGTGTAGAGGAAGAGGACACAATAACTAGTTCTACACAAAATTAATAACGAATAAAAATAATTTATTTTAAAAACTGTAATTTTCAACAAATAATGAGGTTCTTATCAAATGAGATACCACTTCTGTCCGTGCGACAACAATCTAACTCGCCCTTGTGCGGAAAAACTATCTAACCAATGTTTTTTTTCCGTTTTTATCAACTACTAAAACCTAAATATCTACTAAAATTTAAATCGAAAAAATATATTAAGGAATGAAATATGTATATGTAACAGATGCCTAGAGTAATTTAAATGGGTATGAAACAAGTAATAGTTAATTCTCGAACTGCCGAAGAGTCTTTCTGTGCTGGATTGTTATTTTATTTAAAATTGTACCGTTTATGTACAGCGTATTTGGAGAAAATATCAAAATATGAAATTCGCAATCTCTATTCATACACAATATGTATGAGGACGGTTGGCGACTAAATTTACCTGTGTAATATAAATGATCTTCCTAGACATATTCATAATGTTGGGGACGAGCTAGATCATAAGGACACAATCCATAAATCAAACCCGAGAAGAGTACAAGTCTAAGTAGGTGGTATCGACGTCACGTATTATGAAATGGCTTTTTTGTCAGACCATTTTTTATGTTCAATATTCTATATTTTACTTATTACAAAATCAGTGAATCATAAAAATTTCTATTAACCAAATTCCTTATTATTGATGTTGGGATGTATTTATATCTTTTTTTTACAGCGAACTGATTAAAATTTACAGATATATTCTAATCTAATTGATAATTGTTGCATATTTATTTGATTAATTTACTTATAAACAAATTTCAACTACATTATTACTTATTATTACTGAAGTAATAGTAACACGCTAAAGGATTTGTGTAGTTGAAAGAGATGAAGCATATAACAGCGGAAATAATTCGTTTAACAGTCGTTCTGTGGATTTCTCCTTATAGTTATACATATTTTCATTGAAAACAGTGACTTAGATGATATATTACAGATTAAAATTGTCGGGAAACAGGAAAATAAAAACTTTACGTTGCCTTCGTTTCGTTTAATTCTGATTAAACTTCTTCAGGGATCAATAGCCAATTAATGATGTTAACATTATTTTCAGAACATAACATTTTCCTACCAAATCTATAATAGAAAACAATTTATGAAAAAATACATACAGGTAGTTTTAAAATTACTTGAAAATTATTAAAATATAAATTTATAAAATACATAATTTTAAATTGAAAATAATTGTAACAGAGCGTTAGTTAAGTGTAACACATTTTTTTACACATATCAAAATGGCACTCCATTAAATTCATGACGAAAACATCTTTGTGTTTATGCAAAAGATTCGGACCAAATATACGACTTTACTGTGTAGGCTTGACAGGCCAGTTCCATGGCTAATTATTGGCCTGTTCATTAACGAGTCTTTGCAGTAAGTAAGTCGTATATTTTGTCCGAATATGTTGTATGAATATATCAAATCAATGTACAATTACATCACTCTCTGACATACGTTACAGCAATTATTTTTTCACAGCAACCTATCAAAAATCGATGAATCCTGTTAGCGGATACTTTAAATATTCCTAAAGATAAAAGGTTCTACGTAAAATGCCAATTTCCTGAAAATATTTTTTTAAAGTCTTGGCCAACTATGTATCTCGATAATATTCCCTCGATTTTTATTTCTGGAACACTGTTAAAACAAAAACAAGATACAAGATTTCAAACAAGAAACAATCTTTTTCTATATTTCTAGGTCCGCCCGCCTGATACGATCGCGGTGACATTGCAGCCAAGGCGGCTTATTGTGTCCATCCTTGATTATCTATATCTTTCCGGTGATTCCTGTGTTGCTGATTAGCTGATACAGTTTTATGACCAGTCTGTGTATGCAAGTATTCTAGGGTCCGTTTTTGTTTCCCCAAAAATGTTTTATCTTTTGCGGTCCAGCCCTTCGGATTTACAAAATATGTTTTCCGCTGTTTCCGGCGCCTCTCCGCAGGACATGCATCCCAGGTCATCTACATACAGTGTTCCTTCGCTGGTGTATGACGTATGAGTAACCCTGGTACAATTCTCAGCTGGTTCCTGCTTAGCGTAAGCAGTTGCTAAGCTCTTTTTGTGCACAGTTCGGTTAAGAATGCTTTGCCTCTCCATATCTTGGCATGTATCTGTTCTTTTTCTTTACCCAGCTTGATACGCACCTCCTTGCACTGCACTTTGGCACTGTAAGTCATTTCCTAGTACCACACTATGTCCTGATACCCAGATCAGTTTGTTTGTATTCCGTTCTGTCAGGACCTTGAATTCCTCTAAGCTTTCCCATATTAGTCTTGACGTCATTTTAGTGCCTTCAGTGTCGTCTAACCGTCTGAGACAATATGGATCTGAGCATTTGTGTAAACTCTCCTTCCTTAAGTTTGCACGAATATACTGTATAATTGCGAATATTTCGGCTTGGAATACTGTACTGTGATTCCCAAGTGCATAGCTAAAGCGTGTCCTTGGATTTTCAGTTTTGAACCCGGCTGTGTACCAGGTCAGTCCTCTGTTAAGAAGTCTGGTGTACCTCCCTTCCTCTCGATCTTGTATGATCACCGCTAAAGGATTGTGGAAGGAGTATTTGGGAACAATGTGATCTGATGACATCTCAAGAATGGGGTTTGCCACAGACTCTTTAATTCTCTCATAACTCGAGCGAGGGCTATGACGCATATCAGCTCCCTAGAATTTTGCAGCTTGAGGAGTTCCGTCTTCGCCTCCTCTTGTATTTTTATGTAGAGTGGAGGAGGTTTAACAGTGCTGTTTCTGTTGATTTTCCTGCTTAGTATGCATATTGGTCTGAATGTACTGGTTTCGTTACCAGTTCATCATCACTAATATGTCTGTTCAGCAGTTTTCTAAAGTCTTAAGTATAAAAAATATAGGACTGATTGGCCTTAGGGATTTGACTTGAGAATGAGAGGCTCTCCCGGTTTTTGGTCTGATTACCTCCCTGATAGATTTCCATACCTTTGGTATGTGGCCCAGAGCTAGACTGGATCTGAGTATTGTATCAAGTTTTCCCAGAAGGAGTCTTAGACGGATTTAAAAAGGTTTGTCATAAAATTAACAGGCAAGTGTTAATACTATGTAACGGTGTCTGTTCGGACGCCCAAAATATGTAAGAAAGTATGTTTGGGAGTCGGAATACGTAACGGTATTTGCTTTCGGATAGCTGGTTGGAGAATTAATCCAGGATTCCTGTTAGTTGTAAATAATAATTCATTACAACTACTAAAAAAAAATTATATGGAACAAATTAAATAATGTATGAGAATTGATGGTGATCTAGCAGAAAGTTTAGGATTAAACATTAATAATGATGTTTCCATAATTACCTGTTTGGCACTTCCAATGAAGTTTTAAAACACTGGACCACCTAAAAACGCCCCAAAGTGCAGTTTTTTTTCATGACGGTCCATCTGGAGGTATCTGATCTAAACAAAATTAGTTCTCGGTCGTTTGTAATTTTGTTGGTTGCTCTGAAAATATTTTTTTAAACGCACGAGTACGAGCCAAAGAAGTACGAGTTGTATTAACTCGTATTTCTTTAGCATTAATTGAAATGTTTTATGTCTTTAAATTTCATAAATTCATCTTAAGTTTTCTAAAAGATAAACAAAAAAATTGCTCCGTTTGACCCATATTATTTATAATCATGCCTGGGGTGTCCTTGTCAGGGTACACATATTTCTGTTTTAATTGTGATATAATGTATTGTATAATATGCATTCATTTTAATTAAAACAAAAATGGAAATATTCTCTTTATTTCATCAAAATATTGAAAAATGTGAATTGTGTTTTCGATACTATTTATATCAGTAAGCTCCACAATTAGAGTAAAATATACAAAATGTTTTTTTTTGTTAGCGGCGATTAGTTACTTTTGAAAGTAATCAAATCTAACCTTCGGTCAAGTTAAAAATAATTTGGATTTCATTCAAAACATAAGTACTAGGTTAACAGAGTGAGAAAATCCAAAGTATTGGTAGATGCCGTCGTGTATAGATAGATATATGAACACTTATCATACTTAATAAAAGTGATTCCTAAAATATTAGACATCGCTATTTTTAGAAGGGAGGTTAGAAATAGCACAGACGCTATTTCTATAGTAATGCGACCTGAAGACTCTATTAATAGTGAATTCACCCAATTATTCGCGGCAACAACACCTTATTACAGTCGTTCTGATATTGCCATGTAAACAGTATCACTTATTTCACTTACTACATATTAAACCAACTGTTGAAATGTTTTTCTGGATTATACGCTATTTTTTTACTTTTATTTACTAAATATCAGCTGTAATAACCTACTTCGCTGGAGACAATTTAATCCTCAAAATTCATCAATAAATTGCTATTATTCTGGAGCTCAGTCATGATTTGCCGTTTACACATATGTTTTTTCTGGCGTTCTTTGAAAATGTATCTTGTTACAATTTAATTAGTACCTTTCGCAAAATGTATTATTTTAGTTTAATAAACTTAAAAATAATAATTAACACTAATACAAGATTTTTTTAAAACGGTTCTTTATTATACACGGCATTCTAATTGTTTTATTTAGTTTTTGTTTGTTCTGAAGTTGGAACAAGCCACAAAAAAAAATTACCATAAGAAATTCAATAAGTATCAAGGGGAATACCCACGGCTTCTTCGATAAGCCCCACCCTTTGTAAGGCTAAGATTTATTACATTTGCACTACACTACAAAAAAAAATCGTCTAGGCACAGACAAAAAAACATTTTAAAGGAAACAAAATATATTTACTTTAAATAAATCTTTGTTTCATATAATGTATATATGTGCAAATAAATGTATTTTCCATCTAAGAGAAAAAATACATATTAACGATCAAAGTTTTGTTTTGTTTCAAATAAATCATTAGTGGCTTTTTCTGAGAAATAAGTAATCGTTCATGGTAAGTAAGAAATAATAATTTTCAAGTAAAACAAATTGTTAAATTCAAATTTGTTTAAATTTATCAATAAAATTATATTATTCACGAAGGAAAAGAAATGCAACGAGGGGAATTATATTTTAAAACGAAAAAATATATTTAACAATAATGTGTTTAAAAAATAAAGTCCAAACCTCTACCGCGCCTTATTGGAATAACAAGAACTCAGGCATTCCATAATATAAATACTTACTGATTGCAAAACACCTAATAAAAAACATCAGTCAGTCAAGGAATTCTTTCGAGGTATAGTGAAGGTAGTAGATATATAAATGCTGCAAATTATGATAAAAATATCGCCATAGGTAAGAATATAGTTTATGGTTTATGGGAAAGCATCGCCCAAAATGATGGGATTCCAAGATAGCGGCTATAATTCAAAATGGCAACACGTGTTGAAATTTTGTTTTTTTTTGCGCATCATAAAAAGTGTTTGTTATCGAATTATATGTTTTTGAGATCAAGGATTTCATTTTTTTGCACAGGGAGACTTAATCTCAGGATTTTATATTTGTGGTTCCACAGGCTGTGATAGCAATACTAGCTTCACAGTAAAGACAAAAAAAATCAACTTGAAAAACATGGATGCTCTTTAAAAAAACTACTACTTCATTTTCATTCTTATCATTCCCGCAAATTTCCATTCCTACGGAAATTTTAGGTATTCTTGAACGATACGTAGTACTGTAAATGATGTAAGACAATAATTTTTCATGATCAAAAATCGTCCGCTTGAAAGTCTGCCACCGCCAAAGGGTGCATTACGACAACGTGTATTACATAGTGCTTTCCAAGCTGGACACATTTGGAAAAGAACAAATAACGCACAGTATGTGTACCATTTCCAACCGAATGGGGACGGTCGGTGGTTGAATGATATATCATGGCAGATGAAATGGTCGGAATTGCCAGAAATTTATTTCATGTAAAAAACTAATCAAATGTTTGTGCAAAATCTATAACAGGTGTGGCTGCAGAAGTGTTGGTTTGTCTTGCACACTATTGTGCAACTGTAAGAACGAATGTGAAAAATGATGTGGTGTCGGCCGATGTTTTTAAAAAGCTATGTTTTTAAACAGTAATGCTCAAATTTTGTTATATGATTTAGGCATTAATAAATACAATTTTTTTTGTTAGTAATAGGATATATTGAGTTCCCCTTTCTTTCACTTTACCTACTATATACCACAAAAGTGCACCTATATTGATTCTTAGCCTATTTTTGACATGAAAAATTAAAACTTCAAAAATATAAAAATCGATACAAAACACTCTTTTTATGATATGTAAAAAAAAAGTTGTAACATTTCAACACGTGTAGCCATTTTGAATAATTCAAAGTGATGAGAATCCAAGATAGAATAGAATAAAATTTATTGAATACAATATAATTCAAATAGGATCGAGGATCGACAAGCCCGTTTTTCACCACATCCTTAAAAATTATGACATATTATATAACACTAACATACACATTAAAATTAGAAAAAAAGAAAATATAAAAATGAAGAGAATAAACAATTGTATACATAATTTGTCAATAATTGTGTAGAGCAACCTTAATGTTATAAATTATATATTTTGAATGCTAAGTAGCTAAGTTTCACACTGTTAGATTTAGCATAGTTGAATACGCCAATGTATTTGTGATATAAAATAGAAGCCATGTAGCAAAAAGAATATTTAAATAAGGATTAGTGGTGTTGAGGCATCGTTAATTGGTTCGTATTTTGCTAGCTAAGCGCATGAATGTACGGAATATTAATAAATTAAATACATTCAAAGGGCATGGCTCTCTGTGCTTTTAAATATAAACATTACATCTAGTAGAGTAAATCTACCTTCCATTTTAAGGATATTTAATTCATTGTAGTAGGAAGTAATATGTAGTCTTCTATTATATATATTGTAAGAAAATCTTAAACATGCATTTTGTGTTAGCTGCATTTTATGTTGAAACTGATTTGTTAAAAACTACTAATATACACTACTACAATAATCCAAGTTACTTAATATTAAGGAGTTTACTAGTTTCCATTTCAACTCACTAGTAATCGAATTTTTTAAATTTATAAAGATAATTTAGTTTGGCATAATGCAATTTTGCACTTGAAGATTGTATGGTTTTCAAAGTTCCAAATATTTAGCGGAATCATTAAGATTAATCACAACATCATTTAATCTTATATCATTAGTTAGTCAATTTTTACCTTTGCACACATGAATTAAGAGCCTACGCACATTGCAACAGATTTAGATGGATTTAGCATTAGACCGTTGTCACTCACAATAGGCAGCTATAACTATTCTAGCAGCCATCTTGGATTCTCTTCACTTTAGGCGATGCCTCCCCTCTTATTTTCTTATTGTTATCAGAATGCGTATTTTTTTAACGATTTCTGTTGTATAGCTCCTTCATTAGTAGTCAAGACTCAGATTTTATCTACGAGTGTACATGGTCCAAAAATTTGTATTCCTGGAGGATTTACCAAAAATCAGTTGGTAAATATGAATATAGTGACTAAAAATTCACCATAAATTTGCCCATAGTATAGATATTTTGTCCCCATACTGGTGCTACCAAAAGACATGTGTTCAGTGATAAAAAAAGACTGAACATGTTTTTAAATAATTATAGAATAACAGACATAAAGAGAGAAATACTATTACACTAAAAAGAGTTGATGATACACTCGGTATTATCAACATTTTAAAGGGATCGTTGACATTGTCATTACATTGTTGCAACATATTATTTGATGATTGACAAATAATATAACCTATAAGCCCATGACGAATTAAGCAACATGGCTTAGTTCTTAAATTCGTAAGATAACAAACAGCACGACATTGTCACATTGTAGAAGTTACTAAATCCGGTTACTTTAGTCAAGTATTATACAATATTATGTAAGAACATGTATGGCTATGTAATAGATATTTACGTAACAAGAGCGGAAAGTGATTCTTTACTGGGCCAGCTGACAGTTTCCAAGCCTACAAGTCCTGGAAGCCGGCGCGCGGCGAGTCCAGTAAAGACACTTTCTGAATGTGTTGCGTACAATACTTTTTCTGCAACCATTTTTGCTGCTCTCAAAACACATTCAATCTTAAATTTTTTATAAGTAAAATTCATGAAATTCCTATTGTTAGAACCAAAAGTGACATAAGGGATCTGTAGACTTTACTGATCCCTTATGTCACTTTACGGGGCTAGACCGATAAAGATATATTTGCCACTCAAAAAATTGACCAGAAACAGTTAACTTTCGAGACGGTTGCAGAAAAAGTAATATTTTTCTAAAACAATTATAAGTAAATTGAGATAATATTTATCTTAATTGTCAATTATTGACAGTTTCGTTTACCGTTGTTTGCATTTATTAATTTGTGCTTTTATTTGTTACTTTTAGTCTAAATATTAATTTTTCCCTTTTTTTCCAGAGGTGCATTCTCAGTAGTTAGAAGATGTGTGCAGAAATCCACAGGTTTAGAATTTGCCGCAAAAATTATAAATACAAAAAAAATTATCAGCAAGAGGTAAGATTAATATATGTATTATTTTTATTTATTAAATCGTTGTAATTTATTCAGAACATAAAGAGCAATCTATTTAGGATATGTAGATCAAACTGATTTTCTTGCTAAAGGTTTATTTGTCTCCTTAACCCTTAAGTATTGTCCATTAGAGTAGGTACATTGTCAGTCTTACTAGGACTTCCTGCTTATTTACATATTTTCAAATATTATTGGACTTGATTCATCCGCATCCAAAAAAATTGGAGTAAAACTACTTTTGTACAGTTTGCGTTAATGTTAACATTATTTATTTTAAACATTGCATACATACATTTATTGACATTTCACTACAGTTGAGGCAATGAAGCTAAAAAAATCGTCAACATTTCGGAACCCACAAGAACTGAACCAAATTCAATGAAACTTTTTTAAATTTTGTTGAAATAGACTAGTGACCCTTGTTTATATATATATATATATATATATATATATATATATATATATATATATATATATATATATATATATATATATGATTTGAAGGTGTAATTCAATGCAGGTCGGGGTATTTGCCCGCTGAGTAGTTGTTTCCTTCAAATCATATTTAATAACATTAGTTTAGTCCACCTGGGCTAGGGGTCGCCGCTCTCGGTACTTGCTGTGATGCAAATCGCTATCCGCCACAGAGACATCTAGGATGTCGGTCGGATAGTAGCATTCAGACCATATGAGAAGTTTCATACCTCTCACCACTATTCACTTCACCTTAGTTAGTATATAACTAGCAGGTTGGCCACTATCATTTGTCTGTTCCATAACCTATGGCATACTGAAGAGAACAAATAAGTTCGAAATCGATCTATGTCTGGTTAGGAATTGACAAATGATATTGGCTTTCCATCTATCATGATTTGAAGGTGAAATTCAATGCAGGTCGGGGTATTTGCTCGCTGAGTAGTTGTTTCCTTCAAATCATATTTAATTATATATGATAATATATATATATATATATATATATATATATATATATATATATATATATATATATATATATATATATATATATATATATATATATATATATATATATATATATATATATATATATATATATATATATATATATATATATATATATATATATATATATATATATATATATTAAAATAGTGGGAGTAAGGTCTGCAGAATGAAGTAAACCAAAGTTTCAATTAGTCGACGTTTCGTATATTTTGACACATCCTTAGAACTATTTAAATTAGGTTTTCAGAACAACGGTACAAACGAACACTATTGACTAAATTCTAGGCAGTGGTGTGGATCACTGGGGACATTGCAACTAAACTATGTTGCCTTTGGAAATACATGAAAATCACATAATATTATTTGAACTGTCAGTTTTTAAATAACTGGCTGATTGTTGCTCTTTTACGTTTGCTGTTTCAATATCCATTAAAAAAGGAACACACAAAATGAAAAAGTCGACATGTTGTAATTTACGGCGATTTCCGAAAAAATTCTATAGCTGTTGCAATAAACAACAGACAACATTTTCCAACCAGAAGATACCCGCTGCAAAATTATTTCATAAGACTAAAAGCTCAATTTGGAAAAAATGACCGAGTAAATGATGAAAATGAAGGGCTAATTATAAACGAGGAGACTGAAGTAAATGTATTTGCCCTTGTTGAAATTGATAGGACTGTATCCCTCCGGAAAATTTGTGATGAGTTAAATATTAGCCGCAAGAAGGATTTTAAAGTAACACAATTACAAACACTTTAAATATCAAATAAATTAACATTTATATAGAAACGATTTTGAAAGAAGAGTGATATTTTGTGACTGGGCTTCTAATGTCCACCACCATATTTGGGGGTAATGTCAAAAATTTTCATATATTATATAGATTATTTCATGCATAATTAGAATATGTTAAAATATACAGTTCCATTCATAAACTCAAAATTGATGACACTTTCGGTGAAACTAGAAGTGGTATTGATAATATATGTTCGTCAAAATAAGCCCATTTACTTCTCATGTGAGTTTAAAATTTCAAAATTTTATTCCAATTTTTTAAAAAATGGCGGGCTGATACATGATCGTATTGACACTCGGTATGTATTGGACATAGCAATTAGAATGTTTGTACAAGTTTGTACATTTTGGATAATTGAGATTATAATAAAATAATAATAATAATAACTACTCGTTTCCTAATGTGAGGCTAATCCAAACCAATAAGCATGACAATGTCCTCATTGCCCATCAAACTAAGGTCATCAAATCTTCGGTCCCTGCCGAGAAAAAAAACACCTTGAAGGTAGAGGAAAAGCGGGCCAAATATCGCTATCTCCAATATGAGCTCCAAGTGTACCCATGCTACTCGGTCAAGATGTAATAATAATTATCGGTGTACTCGGAGGAGTAAAGCTTACGTTGCTCTCGGAATCAGTGGCTGGCAGGCCGAATGCAGAAGGCGGTCATTCTGGGTTCTCTACGTCTGCTTGGGGCACATGATTCTGGAATTTCTAGCTACTAATCCCACAGGATGTGAGGAGTGGCTGTATGTAATTTACTGACGTGCCACCCGTGAAGTTCGGCGACTACAGGAGGACTGTCCAGCGTCGGGCAACCGAAAAAAACACACCACCTAACTTACTCTACTGCCATAAAACTCATTTAAACTATAAGGGCACTTATCTACCGGGTACCCATTTAATTCCCTTTTAAAAGTATTTAAATGTATTGACAATTTAATTTTTGCCAGTAAACTTTTTAAAAATATTTAAACCTAGATGAGCGGGTGAGTTGGAAGTTATTTTGTATTTACAGGAATATGAAAATGATTTTTTTGCCTCGTATTTATTTGATGCACAGTATAATTTAAAATAAAATTATTTTTGTTTTTAAAATTATACACGCACAGTTCATATATTACGACACTCGAGTTAAAGCATTATAAATTTTGAAAATGCTGCTAAAAAAATGCCTATTGGCAATACTTTTTTTGTACTATAAGTACATCCGGTGATTGAGTGGAATTACCCCAGAAATATACCCCGTATCTTAGTCTAGAGGAGACGTGAGCATGGTACACCATATTAAGTTGTTCGTTTGTCAAAACAAATCTTAAATATCTAAATAAATAACACATTGAATTTAACTTTGACATTAATTGAGTACAGTGGGACTTCTAAATGACGCACTCGTCAATTTTTACCCCTAAGAATTTGACTTCTTGGTTACTATTCAGAATATCTGAACCATTCATAGTGATATTTAATTCAGAACTGTATTTTTGTCTGTTATGAAATCTTATCGCTTTTGTTTTTCCGCTGTTAAAATAAAATTAATTTAATTTATACCAGTCATTTAAAATTTGTAACACATTGTTAAATTTAAATTCAAGCTGTTCATCTTTGGTATACGAGATTAATAATGATTTGTCATCGGCACACATAACAAGGAATGCATCAGTAGTTAGTGTCAAGTTCGTTCGTGTATAAAAAAATTAAATAGGCCCCAGTACAGAGCCTTGTGGAACTCCCAAATTTATTTCTGCATATTCACATTTGATTGTATTCATACCAGCATTACACAAATATTTTAGGTTAGCATACTGTTTACTGAGGTCTGTGAACTTGACACCGTAACTATCGGTGATAATTGCGAAATCTATACCATCATTTAGCACCCTCTGAATATGTAAAAAGAAAATAGAGGTGGTAATTGTTTTAGGAACGTTGATAACAATTTTACATTTTTGATGCCAACTTTACATCAGCACCACAACCATCGGTGCTCATTGCGAAACTTTTACCATCATTTGGCACCCATTTAGCACCCTCTTAATATGCAAAAAAAACAAGGTGCTAATTGTTTTAACAAAGTTATTAATATTTTTTTATTTTAGTGTCAACTTCACACCAGTACTACAACCATCGGTGCTAATTGTGAAATTTATACCATCATTTAACACCCATTGCATATTCAGAGGGTGTTACTCTGAATATGCAAAAAACAGAGGTGCTAGTTGTTTTAACAAAGTTATTAACAATTTCACAACTTCACACCAGCATTATAATCATCGGTGGTAATTGCGAAACTTATACCATTATTTAGCACCCTCTGAATATGAACAACATAAGTGCAAATTGTTAAAAGCAAGTTACTAAAATATTGTCTATAGTTATTTATTTGTGGCATCCTATAATATCTTCTTAGGAAATAAGCCAGTCCTATAAATTATTTTAAAAAATTGCTAAATAAATCTCTGCGCCAAAAGGCTTAGTCAGAGGTTGGTGTTTGAAAAGAATGTTTTTTCCTATCCAAAAATGTTTCACACCTAAAGAAAAATATTAATCCTTTCAATCATCCTCTATCGATTACAAATTGTCCCAGACCCGTACCTATAAAATTTATTACACTACAGCTAATTAAAGTAGGTTACCTCTTTCAATTTTAGAGGGGACAGAAGAACGAAAAACAGCCTGGAAAAAATCTCGATTATTTTCATTATTACACCCATAAATACCAATAATGTTATTATACTTTGCTTCATTTGTTACAAACATTTCATCTATACCACATATAATTAACTTCAAATGCGTTTTCTTAAAAACTACAGTAGGCATTTCCAACATTTTTTTTATTTGCTTATTCGATAGTATTTATAAATGTGAGCTCACAGAATTTTTTCTGGATTTTTTTTAATCCCCGGAAAGGGGTTAAAAAATAAAGTTTTGAATTTTAGTCTTGTGACGCCATCTGACTAGGTTTGGTGCCAAACACAAACAGCCAATGAAAGCGAAGACGGTACCGCAGTATTTCCAGTTTTACGTATTGTTTAAATGCATGATTAGTGATTACTTACAATTATAAGTACAGTTTGTTACAAATTTATTTGCAACATAAAAAATGTCGGCTTCTTTGATCCCTTTATCCCCGTTAAAGAAACCGCCACTTTTTATGTTGCAAATAAATTTGAAATAAACTATACAACTATAAATTCATTCAAAGAATTTTATTTTACGTTAGTACGAAGAGAGCATTTTATTTGTAACTGTTTCAGTTTCAGTTTTAAATATTAAAAAAAAAATCAGCAGAAATCGAATAACTTAGGTCATGTTATAGATTTATTCTCCGTTGCTGTTACGGAATTGACGATTGAGAGCAAATATTAATTAATTATTATAATCATTCTTATTTATTTTTAACTTTCACCTGATCATGATGAGTTTATTTAAATATTATTGGAGCGTGCGTTTTATTAAAAAGTCGTAAACAATTTTACAGTTTTAAAAAGAATTTAAATTATGAATAATAAATAACAATAGTAAATCAAAAACAGAATCATTTTCTTCGCAATTTGTTAAGTGGAATATAAATTTTAATAAAAATGATCAAAAAATTCACAATTATTGAAAATACCTATATGTATACACATTAAGTTCAAAAATACGTACATACTTACCTTTTATTTTGTATCCAAATTAAAAGTCTTGAAAATGTTTGATATAACACAAAAATTAATATACAAATTAACGAAATCGTTCAAAATCACAAATATTCTCAGAGTTTTCAGTTACGAAAACAATACTTAAATAAAGAAAATATGGCAACACAGGTTCGGCCATATCACATGGTGCATTATTTCATTCAAATTCAAATTCAATTTATTGAAATTGAATCAACTCTTGGTTAATTAATTGGCGGCCATTTTAAATTAATCCAAACTTTTATATTTTTTTTAGTAATTTTTTTTTAATCCAACCACTTATGGATACTGATTACATAAATATCGTACAATCATATACAATAAAAAAAATCCAAGTTTTAATATAGTGGGACATCCCCATTCTGGACGGTCACATCGGCAGATATATTCTCACACCTACTGCTTTGAGGAGACCAAAAGTATTGAAGCATGATATTAATTACATCGTATATAACAAACATTCCTTTATACTCAGGAGTAATTCCATAGAGTCACAACAGGATGTAATCTATGAAAATTCTCTTCTAGTTCTATCTAGATTGCTAGCGAAATTTCACAATTTTTGATACCTCCAGTTCTTATATATTTTTTTCCTGGTATCTTACTAGTGACAGTCGCTTTAATATTTAGTTCTCTTGTTTATACAGGGTATTCCGTTAAATAGTAGGAGTTATACAATTTGTAAAAAAAAGTTATTCTCTAGCAAGAAAGTTTTCTATGTCCGTTTCAAAAATACAGGGTGTTAAACAAGATTAAATTGTACAAAGAATTTTACCATAGATCGTGTTCAATTTAAAATTATTTAAAATTTGCAATAGCATAGTAAGGGTTATTGTTCACTATAACAACTATTTTTTTAATTATTACATTATGCTTTGACCGGCCATTGACTAGTTAGTGTCTGTTCAGTAATCGTTGAAAACTAACTTTTCATGAAACTTTTTTCAATAAATTTGTTTGCACCCATTAACCCCTCCCCCTCCAACAAACGTATCTTAATTTTAATTCTACTGAAATCCCGACGAAAATGAGAATTTTTTTTCCGTGGAGCTGTCAAAATTAAAATTTTTGGTCGAAATTTTTTTCATTGCTGAAAATTTTTCCACAATGCATGGAACATCCATGAATTTTTTGATCTCGTTCAGTAGTTACAAAAAGTATATAATGAATTAAACAACTAAGAGCGTCTATAGAGCTGCCCCCACATGTCACGGCTTTTGATTGCATAACTTTAAGCGCGGCTTACGGCTAAACTATAAAAGATAAATATATACCGTCGTGGACAGCTTTGGTCCTGTAAAATTTTGACGAATCTATTACGGTTCTCTCAGCGTTTTGGGTGATGGGTCGCGGCGCACTTTTCTTAATGTCACTTTAATTTTTTTGCATACTTGTCCTATCCGTCGAATCTGAAACTTTGGATCATTATATTCAGTTTTTAATTCTGAACAACTACCAAATATTTTCAAACACTACGTAATTACTGTCAACTTTTCATCTCATTTTCTTGGCCTAGAGCATATTTTTATGACATAAAAGCTTAATATATTTTTTTATGGGCTCAAAAATAAAGAACTTGTAAAAGGATAAACTTTATAAACCGTAATTTAAAACAAACTCATTTAGTTCATCTAAATATTACTTCATCTTAAATACAATTAACTCTCTATAGATACAAAAATAAACTGATTAATAAACTCACCAGTAGTACCTACTAAATAATACAAAAATTTTAGGTTAGGTTAACACAAAAGGCAGCAAAATTGGTCAATGATCGGTTAAACACTGAAGTTATTGACGAATATTGGCCAGTCAAAATTGGTCAATGATTCTAGTCCAAGATATTATTCGTCTCACTAATTGTAAGTTTTAATGTCACAAACGAACCCTAATTCTCAAAAAAAAAAAATCCATAATTTCATTTATTACGTATCCTGCCACATACCACTAAAAATACAAAGGCGACGAAGCTACGGACACCCGTGTTTCGAAATTACTATTCTATATCAGCGCAGCCTAAGAAGTGGCATATGGAATGGAGTGTGTCAGGAACAACTTGATGGAAGCTGACCATTACAGCACACAGTACTTTGTTAGCGTTGTCGTGTCTAATGGACCAACTTTTTTACAGCACATAGGAAAGGTAAAGAGAACAAATATAGAGGAACAATAGTTCCAAAATAGCGGTGTCCGTAGCTGCGTCGTGTTTCTTCTAGGGGTATATGGCACGATTTCCTTCTGTTTGATTATTGAACCCCACGAACTCTATTTCCTTTATTTCAATGATTGCTTTTTAATAAATGATAATTTTGTACATCCCTCACCCTATTTATTATCAAAACTTTATTTAGGGATTCTTTGACTGGCAACAGAAACCCAATGAAATAATCCTTTTCGTGTTAACATTGTTTCTAAAGTTTAAATATGATTGATTGCTAACTAGAGGAAAAGTTATAAGTTATGGAAAAGGGTAATAGTATATCGTGCAGGTAATGCCTTATATTAATTTATTAGTTTAAGTCTACTGCAACTTATATAATTACACTATGACTCTTTAGACCCATTTGTAAAGTAATAATTGGCAAATGATATGGGTCATTCTTACGAATTCTGTTCAAAGCAATGATAGTTTTCAAAATACAAAAAATGTAATATGAAGGTATAATTTTAGTTAATACTTCATAATTAGTTAAGTTCATATAACTACAAATAAACTTAGAAGGCTTGCCTTAACTATTTTATTGAAACTGTACGAAACACCATTAACTAAATGCGATGCACTTTATTATTAAACTTTCAACGAACTTTAAAAATACTGCCTTATGATTCTTTAGTATTATCGTGTTTCAATTATTGTGATTTTTGTGTAACTTAATACGTTAAATCACGTATCCAAAAAGTGCAGAATTCGTCTCAATTTTTCGTATGCTTACATAGAAGACAATTGATATCACATAATTTACAAATTGCTGGGTGGCTTAGCATGTCCAGCAGGTTCAAATCATACATCAACTCTATATTATAATTATTATAAAGCCGAAAAATCTTTTCTTGTTTAAAAAGAATTGTTATGGATGAACCGTTCATATTTGATCAATAAATTTAATAATAATTCCATCACCCAAATCATTTTTAAAACGAGCATATTCCTATAATATTTCGAAATATTATAATATAATTATTCCGGATAAATTAAAAGGTTTCAGAGACATCCTATTTAGATCACAGTAATTTTAAAATAACCTTCATTAAATACAACTCAATGTTATACTTTTGTAAACAGCATTGGCGTAGTTTTCCATCTCCAGATGATGCCAACTTGGTAGGCGAAATGCGCGTCGAAAGTAGTATACGGTGTTTTGGTATTTCGTGGAAAACTACGTCAATGTTATCTTCACATCACAGACTTTAACCCACTTCAGGACTTTTGTAAACAGCTATAAAAATATCTTAAATTTTTAGTTTCAATATTATAGGAAGACATTTAATTTTGGTGATCATTTGTTTCTTCTGGGAGGGGGGGGTTGGCTACTTGTCAATCTGATAAGTTTACTTACCCGCTGTTCAGGATCCCATCTAATCTCTTGTACCTAGGAGCGTCAACAAGATCGTAGTCGACCACCTGTCTGACTAGCGGACTTCCGTAGTCTTCTGCTTGTACGAAGAACTTCTTCAGCAATCACACTAATTGGCAGGGTTTAGAACTGATGGTTAGTCCTTACAGATTTGCCTTTACTATAACTGATGGGTCATCGCGTATAAGTACTTATATGTTCATGCATATATGACACAATTGAGTTCAGTTTCATCCAAAGTTAGTACAAGGAGGCTGAAAGTATTGCCGATGGTAACACTAACACACATGTATTTTTAACTAGTGAGCACAAGAGTAAAAGTGTATTACTAATATTCCTTGTAAATGTTGCAGAGTTAATCTCTGGCGACTCTCATTAAAAATCCTTGCATTGTGAGAAGGACCGTTCAACGGCGACAGATGTAATTGGCGCATACTTAAAATCTGTGAACTTTTAATTTTTTTCAGAGACTCCATATTTATGTCGTGTGTAAAAAAGTCTACTTCTTTGCCATTTAAAAGGTCATCAAGTGTGACATCTGCCACTCCGCAGACCGATGCTTCGGGAAATTCAAAAACAAAAGTAAAAGTTTTGAAAAAATGTTTAAAAGTCGAATATATGTTAATTAAATATGTAAATCATAAGCTGACAAAACCAAAAAGTCCTTATAACTTGTGATGAGATGTAGATATCGAAAAAATTAATGACAACGTATCACCACACTCCCTGTCGATTTTGGCAGCCTACTATGCTGTGCAAAAGTCGAATATATGTTAAATATGTAAAACATAAAGTGACAAATCCAGGAGGTCCTTATAACTCGTGAAGGGATGTAGATTTTAAGGTTAAGTGTAAGAGCAGAGAGTATCTATTATAGATACTCTACTGAACTTCGCCCATTTATTGTCGTGCTCAATAATAAATAAAGACATGTTATTATTATTATTATTATATCGAAGAAATAAATGAAAAAATACCTCCATTTCTGCTGTCAACTTTGGTATCCTACTATCCTATGTAAAAGTCTCCAGGCCCTTTGGACGAAAAACAAAAATATTTTGAAAAAAAGTCTTTAAAGATCAAATAGAATAGATGTTAAATATGTAAAGCATAAACGGACGAAACCAAAAGTCCTTCTAACTCATGAAGGGATGCAGATATCGCCAAACACCGTCACACTCCCGGTCGACTTTGGCATCCTACTACCATGTGCAAAAGTCGCAAGCTCTTTGAACGGAAAAAGAAGGATTTGAAAAAATTTATTAGTAGTTAGTTAAAAACAGCACACGAACACATGTGTTAATGGGATATATGTTTGGGAATGTTTAATTAGGTGTATACAATGTAAAATATATCTACTTAAAAGTCGTCTGTGGAATTTATCGCTGCCTCCCGATCTCTAACAATGACAACCAGTGATTATAAACCAACAATGCCATAAAGTAAAAATAAGATTTAACCAAAATAACAAGAATATCAGAAGATTAAGTACATATGGTATATCATTTACATTAAATGTTCAAAATGTTTACTGTTATTTTGAGTATATAGTTCTAATCTCTCCATAAAAGATCACTTTATATTCGCAAATACTTTATCTTCTATTGCCCTCATTGCACCAACAATTCGAGCTCTCACGACGTTTAGTCGTTCCTTGTACACTTGGTCTTTTATGTGACCCCGCATAAAAGGAGTCACAAGGGTCAAATCACGTGGTCGGGTCGGCCACTCTACTTCTCCTGTACGTCCGATCAACCTGTTTAGAAATACATGTGAATAATTTCTGCTCTGACCTTTATTCCAAAGTGAGGGAGTAGATGCTCCATCTCGTTGAAACCAAATATCATCGGTGTTGTCAGGATAAAAAACTTCTTGTTCAGTCCGCACCCTGTATATATAAGTTTATAGTTAAATAGTTTATCTAAGTTTTGTTGTATGCATATTTCTTCTTTTGCTTTATGCTATTATCTAGTTTAGTGATTATTTCATTATTATAAGACAGTTCTTATTTTATTTCAAAAAAACCTCAAATGCGCGCGCTATCCGCTGGAAGGGGTTAAGACTTACTTAGACGTCGCCTGAGAGAAGATAGTGCGAACTCACGCTCGAATTTCCAAATTAATCAGCATAATTTCATTCATTTTTTTAATAATAAGTTTCTTGGTGCATGTCAAGATTATATGTTTTCTGTGGTGTAAACGATAACAAGAATTAATTGATCAACCCCGGCCGGAAGTGACAGCCAAAAGGAAGGTAAGTAAAGACTTTTTCCAGCTAACGGGTTTTCTTATTCCTGTCATTTTCACTTCTATTACAGTAACAATATTCTGTTAACAGAGCCAAATATTTGTTGTTAAATTTCCCTATATAAAGAAGGGTTCAATTATGTGATAACACCTGTGTCCAATAACAGCAGTTCTATTTGTCTGTTACCTGCAACTTGATGACTTCGTCAGAAACCAAAATTTTGTTTACAAAAAGTGGGTTTTGTTACTCATAATTTCCTAAAATGGTAACCCCCTATCCAAATCGTCCTCGACAAGTTCTTGCAGTAAATGTATTTTATAGGATGGAATTTTACCTCTTTGAGAATTCTGCGATTAGAACTACGAAATGCCATGGTCTCATTCCAGGCCACTGCTGGATAATCTGGAATTTTCCTCTACCGCAAATAACACATTTAAGTGCAGCATCGTCATTGGTAAGTTTTTGGTCGGCCTGATTTTGGTGTGTACCTAACGCTAACCATATAATGATATAATTAGGAGTGAGCCACGGTAGGCCTACTGATGGCCTCACAAGAACCCACTGAAGAGAAACCTAACGCTAACTATAAATCACATTAATAGAAAATAAAATAAAGTTTCCATTTTATTTTTATTGGTTTATTTGTTATGTGCACGCCTATGACTTTTCTTTACCTTTTTGTTGCAGTTTTTACACTTTTCAAACCTCGTCCATTCTCTAATTATTAAGGGCACTCTAGTTCGGAGATAAGACCGATTTTAAACTTTAGGATCTCAAACTAGAATATTCACATCACTTTGTTAAAAATCCATTAGTGCTTTAAGTGAAAAATAATTTATTCTTATATCGATTTTATTTTTACACCGCTGATTTTTCATTTGAATTAATTTCATTAGCTTCAGTGGATTTTCGAACAAAATTACTAGATCTTTGTAACCGATCTTTGTAGTTAAATTTATTTAAGACCGTGAAGTTGAACAAGCACTTTGTAACTCCTTTCCTTTGTACATAGAGTATATCACTGAACGACAATGACAAAGATGTCGTAAATGCAAATAGAATAAATTAAGAAGAGTCAAACTTGCACTAATTCGACACTTTATAAAGGCAAAGAGTCTCGTAATATTTCTTTAAATTTTATCGACCTATTAATATTTGTTCACGGATTTCTAATTTTAATTGTTGTTAAGCACCAATTAAAAACTATAATAACACACATAAAGGTGTACATTGTGGCGCAAATGTCGCGAAGAAGTTTGAAATATTAATAACTTTATACACATAGTTATTTTAGACCAATAAATTAGAGCTGGAAAGGTTTTTTTGGGTAAAAGATCCAATGTTTAGAAAAACTAGTCTTTCAACTTGCCGATGTTTCGGTAAATTTATTACTTTCTTCTGGGCACTACAAATTATAAAATTATGAAACAAAACAATTCATGAAAATACACTAAAAATATTATTAATTATTGATTAGTACCGTAAGCCCACATTTTCTGAAAGATTTTTTAATTTTTAATTCCCATCACACAATTAAAACTGATTTGGATACCATTAACAATTTAAAATATAGAGTTACTCAATTATATAGCCCACAATTTCTGAAAAAGAACATACAACTTGTAAAGAACTATTTACTTAAAAATAATTACCCATAAACAATAATCAATAGAGTACGGCATCAGAACAATAACAGACAACTTAATGGGCCCCCGATAGTAGAACAGAAATATTATTATATAATATCTTATGTTAAGAATCTTTCCGAAAAATTAAAAAAAGTGTTAACGTCTGATAAAATCAATATTGTATCAGAAAGTGAAAACACAATAAAAAAGAATTTTTTTACAAATTTGAAAACAAGAACACCAACAAATTTACATTCTAATATAATCTACAAAATAACTTGTAAAGATTGCAATAAAAGTTATATTGGACAAACTAGTAGATATCTAAAAACATGAAAAGAAGAACACATGAGAGATGTCAAAAATAAAAACAAAATAAATATCACTTCTTTGGTTGAACACTACAAATTTTCTGAACATGAATTTAACTTTAATGAAACCACAGTTATAAGTAAGCAATCAAACTTTGAAAAGAGAAAATTTCAAGAAATGATTAATATTAAAAAATTTAAATTAGTAGATTCTAGAAAATACACAGAAAACTTAAACGCTTGTTATTTTAATTTAATCAACAAATTAAAAAAAAAGAAAAATATGACAACGTATAGAATCAACAAATGATTTCTTTTTGTTTTAAATAGTAATGTTTAAAATAATTTTTAAGATCTTTTATCCCTCTTTTTTTCTCCTTTTTTTCTTTTTTCTACCACTGTTATTTATATACATCTGTCCTTTTTTATTAAACATTTTGTGTCACTTCTTGTCCCAATCAATGAATACAAAATAGCTTAATCGTTTCAGAACTGGCAAATAGTACTATTCAACACAACGACGTTCAGTTATATTGATACATATATTTTTATATATAAACATATAATCACCAGGTATAAAACCCATGGACAAAATTTACTACATTTACTTGCAATTTTATGCATTTTTATACAGTACGCTGAAAACTAAATTTTAATGTAAGTAATTGTTATGTGTAAACAGAATCACTATAATATAGATACACATTTTAAAAAAATTTTTTCTTAAACAATTTTCTTTCTTTTTTTTGTTGTTTAATTTATTTAACCCTTTTAATTATCATTTTAATGATTTAAAAATATATATTTTAGTGTATTTCATGAATTGTTTTGTTTCATAATTTTATATTTTTTACTGCCCTGAAGAAGGAATTTACCGAAACTTCGGCAAGTTGAAAAACTAGTTTTTCTAAACTTTGGACCTTTTACCCAAAAAACCTTTCCAGCATTAATAACTTTTTTTGTTTTTTAATATTTTTTAATTTTCTTTTTTACAAAAGGAAATTTATTAAATAAAGATGTAAAGATACAATAAAAATTTAATAATACCAAAGTATTCCAACGGAGAGGATAGAAGTCAATTTACAAAACAATAATAAATACAAAAAATAATAACTAAATAGGTACCAAAGTCGAAATCTTCTCAATTTATTTAATTGAGGATTAAATAAATTTGTCAACACACTTCTTAATGATTTATAAATTTGTATCATACTAAGAAAAGTAATTAAACTATAATTTCGATTACCCGCTAGTACAGACCGGGTTCTGGTTTTTGACTTCATCACAACGACATCAAAATATATTGCAGAATCACTAGTCTCTACATAAAAGCAGATTACCAATAAGTTGAAGTCAACTACCACCTGAAGCACTCGTACGGGATGAACCAGACACCAATTCCAATTTCCAATTTAAAACATTTATTTCACATTATATACATTTTTTAAAACTTAATTAAATGCCTACATTCTGGCTTACAGTAAACATATAAAATACATTTAAAATAAGACTCAAAATATATATATAGCTAATCGGCTTACAATAGTATACTCGCCCTGGACGAGTCCAGGGCGAAAAGCAGAGTGTCGATGTTCCGCCTGTATCGGCGGGTTCCCGGACATCTGGCCAGGTGGTTGGGCCCGAAGTGGCTAAGCTGGCATCTTTTTGTTTTTGGCCGTAGGTCGACGCTTACCTATGAACAGCAGCGTAGAGAACATAATTAGTAATTGCCAAAGGCATATTAAAAATTAACAAGCATATCAAATATTAAAAATGTCGTTATAGTAATAGTCATGCAGGAAAAAGCTCAAGAAAAAACCTGCTTAAAAGAATTGAAATTTAGAATGTCTGTCTAAAAAGGGGTGAGAAAGCAGTAGGGCGGTCATCGAGGGAAGTTACGATTATGGGTAGGTATAGTATAAATTGGAAAGGTACTGAAAAATGAAAATGTCTGTCATTGTGTGTCTGAAAATATAGTTATTCAAAAAATATGGGTAGGTTTTCGTGTATTAGTCTGTGCGTATGTTGAAAATCGTGGTGGTGACGTATGTCGGTGATGTGCGCGGTGAGAGTGGATTTATGAATGTTATGTCTAAAAAATTTGGTGGCCGTCTGTATGATATAATCTCTAATGTCTGGCATATTAGCCGTCTCGTGGAGTTGTTGTGTGCTTATGTAACGATTTGAGTTAGTGAGGAGACGTAGTAACTTGTTTTGCGTCGTCTGGAGGCGGCCGAACTGTGTGTTCGACATCCTATTCCAGACGACGCAACCGTACGTTAGGATTGGCCTTATTACCGTTCTATACAAGAGCAATTTATTGCTGGTGTCCAGGAGTGACCTCCTGTTCACCAGCGGGTAAAGTTTGTGCAGGGCCATGTAGGCCCTGTTCAGCGTTTTTGTTATGTGGGGCTTGAACGACAAACGTTGGTCCAAGTTTACGCCTAGGTATTTTACTACCTTTGTCTCCTCAATAACTCGATTGTTAATAGTCAGTGGGGTAAAAGTTTTAATGTTTGTAAATTTTTTTGTGAAATTAATGGTCTCTGTTTTAGTCTCGTTTATTACTATTTTCCTGATACCGCAACTTAGTAGTTGCGGTTTCAGCATAGAAGGACTGGGAATATATAGTAGTGTCGTCTGCGTACATTATTGTCTGTGTTAAAGGATGGGTGGGAATATCAGAGACATATAGGTTAAAAAGAACAGGGGAGAGCATCGTCCCCTGCGGGACCCCCGCTCTCACGTTATAAAAATCTGACGTAGCCTGATTGACTCTGACCGCAAAGGTGCGGCCATCTAGATAAGATTTTATTAGACTGACGAAATAAATAGGAAGTTTATGTTGGTGTGTGAGTTTGTGCAGGAGACCTCCATGCCAAACTGTGTCGAATGCCCTCTGGATGTCCAGGAGCAGCATTTTGGTGCAATTTTTTTTATTGAAACCTTCGATCACGTCGTGCACCACTCTGCACAGCGACAGCGTGGTATTGTGCCCTCCTCTGAAACCGAATTGTATGTTCGGCAGCAAGTTACCTTTATTGATAATTTTATTTAAGTTAATTAAATATGTTTTTTCGGCAATTTTGCCAAGCGTATTTAAAAGTGAACTCGGCCGGTAACTTGCTGCAAGGACAGGGTCCTTACCCGGTTTCAAAAACGGCACAATTATGGATGTTTTCCACGCTGTGTTCCAGACACCAGTGCTGCCTTACGTCCCCAGAGATATTGAGTGCGTTGTTGAGAACGTGAAATGCCGTATTTATTGGAACTACTCGTTCTCGACTGTTCAGTCAGGCTAATCCAAGCCATTAAATCTGACACTGTCCTCCTCGACTATTCAATCAAGGTGACGTATGTCTTCGAATTTTTGGCCCCTGACGATAAAGACATCACCTTGAAGGATAGCAAAAGCGGACCAAATATCGTGATCTCCGGTATGGCTCCAAGTGCTGTACCCAAGTTACTCGATCAAGATGGTCGTCCTAATAATCGGTGTACTCAGAGGGATTAAGCCTACGTTGCTCTTGGCACTGAAGGCCATACCGGCCTGCCAAAAATCATACGAGTGGCTGGCAGGCTAACTGCAGTGGACGGTAATTCTAGGTTCTCTCCGTCTTCTTATGGTACATGAGTCTGGGATCTTCAGCCACTAACCCTGCGGGATGTGGGGAGTGTCTATTAGTTAATTCACTGGTGCTAATCCCATGATGTGTCGGAGTCCATGGTGCTGTCCAGCATCGGTTCCACTAAAAAAAATAAATAAATAAAATACATTAAAATAACTTTATTAAGACTACCATTACACTTGATGTATGATTTAATCGTTAATGGTAGCTTTCGGTTTTCTAAAGGTCAAATGTGCGTAGACTATCGTACAAGAATAAAGAGTATGAGATATATTTTTTTTCTAAATTACTATTGTTCGTGCAATGTATTGAACGTTTTTCAAGGTTTTAATAAAATAATGAAGTATTAGTTCACTCCTGTTTACTCATGTCTCAGCGCACTGTACAGTATTACTGAAGAATTTTGTATTCACCACCAATGCGTTCTTTGGGGTGCATCGGCACATAATACAATGACAAGTGCCGCCACAAAAAAGTTAGAACGCATTTCTTTCTTTCGCGTAAAATTGTGAAAAACGCCAAATTATCTGTAGACTACTGTGCTATTTTGTTATGTCAAAGTCAAATTATATCATTCAAGTACAATTTTCTGATTTGTAGTACAATTTTGTATAAAAAGTTGGTACGATTTAAAGATTTCCGATAACAACCCTGGCAGTACGTTTCGTCACTTCAAACAGTTTGACGAGAAATTAAAAAGGTTTAGGTATCTTGGGGACTACTTTAAAAAACGCACCAGCAGCAAAAAAGGTTAAAACAATGCAAAAAAGTTCCAGAATCATAGGTTTTATCAAATATTTCGCTTTATTACTTATGTCGTGTTTATTACGAGGGTAAATTCACGTTTCATCAATACAATACGAAACGCGCGTCGAGTTTCATGTAGCCCCCCTTCTTCAATCGCTCATTTCTCGAAATTCATGGCATTTATTGACTCTAGTAATAGATGTAGGAAATTTTATAAGAAATGTTTTCCGTGGGTATAACATTTTTTTGTGGGGCTAACGGATTCTGAGAAAAACGCCGAAAACTACGACAGCGCGAGTTTGGAGTGGTTTTTGGGGGTGAAACGACAACTTTCTATTTTGGAACCCTTTTATTTTGAAAACTATCCTCTTGACGCGTATATTCCCCTAGCGGCAAAATTTTATAATTTTTTTCCTATTTTTGCTAATATTAATGAACCATTAGTCTTGTAGAAAACCACAGACTCGTGATAGATATTGATTAGATATTGAAAATAGTAAACAAAACAGATAAAGCGTAAATAAATATTATCGTTAGACATACACTTCATAATTTCATTTTTGTTTATATTTTAAATAAATTAATTTAGTTTAAATTTATTAATATAATATACTCGATTATTGCATTCAAAGAAAGTAATATGTATGTAATACAGAATTATAATAAAATTGGTTATTACTGTAAATTGTGAAATAATGAATTCTAAATTTGAGATAACTGTATATATATATATATATATATATATATATATATATATATATATATATATATATATATATATATATATATATATATATATATATATATATATATATATATATATATTGTAACGAAATTGCAAGCCATTTCATTCCAGTTTGTTGTTGTTCCATGATGAATTAAGTTTCTGCCAGTCTAGTCGAGATGTCGTCATTGATTTCTACTGGAACAGTTGGGTTTGCAGATTTTTGCACTAAATATCTATCTATCTTTATTACTCATACTCTACTCTCAAATGTCTGTCTCTTTCCAAACTATAATCGAGTTTAGGTAGCAGAATACTACGATGCTACCTTCTTCTCACTAGGGCAGCCAGAGACAGTGGTTGTCTCTGGTGCCGCGTTCTGATGGAAACCATCTCTAGTTCTGCGGTCTGGTAAGATTTATATGTTTTCTGGTATTATCTTGTGATTTTATGCTCATCATTATTTAAAAAGTTGCTATATTGATTTAAGGTACCTTTGAGGTAATTTTCATAATAATATTGTACCGTAATTATCTTAATTTACGCCTTGGGCGAATTTGCTTTTCCGTGATCAGTTCACCTTGGTTGTTCTTTGGAACAGCCATCATTAATATTGATTAGCATTAATTTATCGTGCCTTGCTGGCAATTTATCTAATATCACTTTGATATTGTAATAATTTCGTGTGTTAATTGAAACTAACTTTCGGTTATTGTAAATTTTAGATTTACTTGGCAACGGATGTCGCCATTTTGTATCGTAGTTAGTTGTGTTCTGTCTTTGTCTGTTGATGTTTTAGGTCACTTAGCTACGTTGGTAGCACTCTGAAAGTGGTGACTGGTGACATTTGGAGATTGGTACACCTGGTTGGACCATACCTATTTGTTTATAACCTGTGAAAATTGTGAAAATTATCTAATTTGGTGCATTTGTTTTGTGGTGGATTATTTTATACCAGTGCATATAATTATCAACCAGACCTCAGTAACGTAAGGTTTTTCTAAATTTAAAATATCGAATGCTTACCTGAACGTTTACTTAGTATTGTCAGGAACGCTGCTCTAGTGGAGCTTTGCCTAGTTCTCTGGCAAAGATACCTGCCTAGTTATGTGGCTCTTGATTAACTTTTAATTATCTAAAGTAAACATATAGTCAAGTATATATCTTTATTTAACTTTATCTGCAACTGATTTAAACCTCTCTCCGAGGACTAATAAATGATTTAATTTAGCGTTACCTTTAAGTTGAAAACTATCATATTGTTTTATATTTAGCAAATATTTATTTACGTTATCTTTCTAGTTGTCTGTCTGTAAACAGACATTCTAAATTCTATTTTTTTTTTTGAAGATTAACTTCTTTTAGTAAAAAAATATCTTAACATTTAGTGAATACCTATTTCACTTGTTCATTATCGTGGCTACACCTAGTTTATTTGTTGGACTAGTATTTTTTTTCTTTTTAACGTAACTTTTATTAATACTTAAGTTAGTTGAAGTCTTCAACTTCCTAAAATATTGTAGGACACCGATCCTAGTTTGTTTAGTTTGCAATTTACTCTGTAAATTTGTATTAACTCATATTTTGTCTACGTAGCTGGACAATTCAAACGTCACAGCTTTTAACTTTGTTTTGCCTATAATACTGATCTCATAAAACTCTCCCCTTTTTATGTTAATACCTGGACCAAGAGAAGAGGATAACTGGTGGATCGAACTGATCATTATATACTGGGTGGAGCAGGAAAATTATATTTTATACAACTGGCATTTTTTTCTCAAGGGTAACTGCAATACTGACAGTGGTGAGTCAATTGACACCGAACCCATTAAGAGCCTAGCCGTTGGTGGATTCTTCGCTGGACTAACCCATTGGAAGTTACGTAAGATCTTCGTCCCCAGTAAACATTTACATTTGGTCAGAAGAAATTTGTGAGAGATCAGGCATTTAATTTTTCTTTCTCTTTCAGTTACATATTTTTGTTGTGTGGTTAATTGTTGGTCTTCAACCACAATTAATTTTTTTGACTTGTAAATATTGTGTACATATACTAGTCTCGATTATACTTTTTATAAAATAATATCTTTTTATTCCACTTCCTTACCAACCGAATTCAAGTTTTAACGTTATCTTTACCTTTTAAAATAAAATTTTAATAATTTGGTACTTGCAAAAGTCCTGGCGCCCAGCCTAGATTTCGGTGATAACTCAAATCAATCGAAGCCCTTATTCACGACCTGCTCACTGAGCTACCGGTCAATAAGTACAACCCCCAGCTTATTGTGTTATGCCAACAATTGGACGGGGGGTGTATATATATATATATATATATATATATATATATATATATATATATATATATATATATATATATATATATATATATATATATATATATATATATATATATATATATATATATATATATATATATATATATATATATGTATATATGTATATATGTATATATGTATATATATATATATATATATATATATATATATATATATATATATATATATATATATATATATATATATATATATATATATACATATACATATATAAACTACTAAAAACAAATTAGGTTTTACTTCTTCGGATATTCATAACTTTTTTCATAAAACAGTGTATTAAATTCTGAAGTACAGTTTATAAAAATATGAACATTTAAACTAAAACATTAACCTGTTAAATGGAAAACACTAAAAAGAAACGGAAAATTAACGAATCCAATTTTTTTTAAAAGTATTTCCATCACAGAGAATCAAAATTTTGTATTCTCTCATTATTTTTCCAATGTGCTGAATCAAATGAGGCACAAGAGTAGCTCTTCGAAAATTTACTTGGTCTTCATAAAACCTATTATAAATAGTTTAAATAGAAATACGATTATCCGCAGCCGCAAAATGTTCGTTATCTCTAGCAGGTGCTATCCTCTATGGTACTGTAGAAATAGCCGAAAGCCTATATTTTCGTTAGGTAGTTCTCTGTTGTTTTCGATTTTGCCTTCAACACTAATGACGATTTTTTTTAAGAATCTCCATAATTGACTTAATTTGTATTATTTGTACCATATTTCTTTGTGAAAGCCCTTCTGGTAACAGCCCTGGTCACCTCAATTTCCATGAGATGTCTTTTATAGACAGTAGGTCTTCCAAAAACGTTAATCATGTTAAAAATATTTTCATTCGCAGTACAAATAATTTGAGACCTGAAGAACATTTTTCAGAAAGATAGGATTTTCAACGTTTTAATTTTTGGATAGAAAAAAAGAAATCTCCAGCTTTTTTTATTACTTCAGGGTTTAACTAGAGAGTTTGGAATACTAGTATGAAATTATTTTGGATAAAAATTCTCACGTTATTTCTGATGTTGTAGATCATCATCCCCATTAAAATGTTAAAATTTCCGAATAAATACACACAAATATTATTATTGCTTACCAACTAGATTGTTTTTATGGTCTATTCAATGTGTAAATAATTGATTTTGTCAGTACTAAGACAAGAATCAAATCAGTCAAGCGGATTAAATAAGTTTTTTAATATTCACATACTACATGACCGGTATTATCAACACTTCTAAGAATACTTTTAACATTTTAGTGGCAAGAAAATGGATTTATATCAAAATATAAATGACAGATAGCCTTTAAACCTAATTCGTTATTTAAATTAAAATGGATATATTTGTTTCTTGTAGCTAAAACTCCCTTTAAGTTAAATGCCTCGTTAAAATGTAGATAATACCGCCCGCAAGTTTTAAAATACTACGGTTATGCATATTTGAATGTATTATATAAACGCAACCCTAACTTTATTATGTCTGCGATGTGGTAAAATCGATCATGGTAAATGTGACGGCTCAACGGAGTGAAACTTGGAACAATATTCACTTGAATATCTTTGATGTTAACTACCAGTAATTTGCTCTCTATTCTTTATGGCACTTGAATGGGATAACGGATATTAAATTCAAATATATCTTTGTAAAGCAAATGATGAAGATATGTAACGATACTCAATATGCAGGGTGTCTACCATCTTGGGAATTATTTTTTGTGGATAAGTACATTTTGATATACAAGTAATAAATCGGTGTGCATAAAAAACCTATTACTTATTTTTCTTACGTTTCGGTTTATTAAATCATCATCAGATATCTACAATTAGATTTTTTTAACAGTTTTACTTGGTAATATTGCGTTATGTACTTACACTATTAATTAGGTAAGAAAAAAACGCTGGCAATTACTTGGGGATCAGAACTTCCTCACCGTAGTAAAACTCGACGTGTGGTGGAGTTTATAATAAAAATAATTTTTGTCGTTTCAAAAAAGCCACATTTTTTGACGTTTCAAAAAAGTCACATTTTGATGTTTCAAAGAAATCACATTGGTGGAATGTCACTAATATTTTTTTTTAGATATTCAGACCGATTTTGGTCATCAAGGAACTCAATCACTTCCTTGACCTCTAGAATGTGTGTACCAAATTTTAAAGCTTTATCTCAAAAACTGTAGCTGCAATCGCGAACCAGACACACACACTGAGAGAAAATTTTTTCTGTCAAATTTTGTGTATCGTCATAATTCGTTGAGATTCGTCCAGAAATGCAATAAAAATTTTCAAAAATTTGTTCACGAATACGTAACTTCCTCACTTTGAGGAGTGAGGAAGTAAAAATACCTAACTAATACTGTAGTACAGGGATATCACATGAGAATTGACCCTCTCGTAACTTTTTATTTTTCGAGTTAAAGAAAAACAGTTCTGATAAAAGTTGTAGGGAATTTTATGATTTTCTTTGATTATGATCTCTTTGAATATATGTCTCATAAAAGCGGGAATAGCAAACTTGCATTTTTTTAATGAAACTGTATATTTTTAGTTTTTTGAAATTTACGCATTTATTCGATTCCAATGATGTATGTATATGTCGTGTATTTGCATCATTAATTTGGAAAATAAACGGTGTTAAATTATTAAATTTTATAACTTACCAAACACAAAGTCGGGATTGCCATGGAATAATAAAATGTTATACTGGAAATTTTCTTAAACCTATATAATTTCTCTTTGTTGAGCTAGAGATAGCTCAGCTAAAAGCTCTTCAATTTGGTTGCTGAGAAAGTCATAGTATAAATGTCCATTTAAAGTGTCTTCAAAGAAAAAATGGGACCTAAAACATTATTGCGTAAAATGCCACATCAAACATGGATAGAAGTTCATCCTTGGAATTATATTCAATCCATTTTAGATGTGAGTTTCTCGAAGTGCTTGCATAGGTTGAATCTTATTAGGAAAAAAATATATCATCTTGAAACACGTTGAATTAGCCCATATGAAAATTCTAATACTCTGCCTCTGGAATGGATGCATTTGGATTTTCTTGAAAAAATAGTAGGTACTCTATCAACTCTCTCCCGCCTGTTTAAAATCTAATTATGTTACTTTTTTATTGCATTAAACGCAGGTTTGGCTTTAATTAAGATCAGTATTATATCAGACAACTATGCTTATAGTTTATTAGCATGTTTACTTGTCATATTTATTGTATAAACTGTTCATATTTACAAGTAAATGATTTAATTAAATCTAGGTTTGACTTCATGTAATATCGGTGGTCTACTAGTGATGCCACACTAATGGAGTCTATTGAAAAGGTTCACCGTATATTTCGTCTCGAGATTAGTGATAGGAGAAGGGGCAACGCTCTTTATTGCATGTCTATTTTGATATGGATTCACCATTGTCGTAAAAATAGTTCAGTATTTAAAATCTTCCCATCCAAGAAAAATTTGTGCGCCAGATTGCAAAATTGCAATATTTTTCTGTAACGGTGAACGGAAAAGGCGGTATTTCGTCAATGTGACAAATCACTGCCTTTCTTAACCAAAAAAAGATACTGTCACATAATTCTCAAAGCCTACTGAACATACTGAAACCATTTTTGCTCAGCCATAGTCAGCAAAGTCAAGTTAACTGAGCAATAATTACTAGTTTGTCGAATCACTATGGTTCAGCATTTTCCTGCACCGACAGCAGTGTACGGCTTTTTTGGTAATTGCCAAATTAATTTGACTTACACACAACTATCAGATTAATAAATAATTTCTGTCAGCTACAAAAAAAAACATTTATCATCGGGATAATTAGCATGTAATGATGTTTCTATATTGGATATGGAAACCCTCATCTTTATAAAATAAATATAATTTATGAACTGTCAGAGATGATTTTGATAAGACAGGTACAGGTTTTTGAAGAATTAATGGAAATTTGCCATAATACAGCAGACGCTGCAATTAACATAATTTTCTCTGATACCTACTATATTTTATCTAAGTAGGCCTTTCCCACGTAATTAAATTTAACTCTTTTTAGGATGAAAAATTGCCTACTGAAATGCATTATGGACATATTCTGATAAACACCGATTTTAATAGATTGGTAAATGTTGAATGACAAGTGGTTGATTGTAGAAATTATATGTATTTACGGAACGTGTTTTGGTTTAAATGATGTTATTAATATTATTGTTCTTTTACTTTTAAAAAACACTCATCGCGCACAGTTTTAATACATTTTGAAAAATATTCAGCATATTGAGTTTACCTATACTAGTTTTCCTTTTTAATGTAAAAGTTTTTTTTAATTAAATTTGATTCAATTTTTCCGTTTTTCTTCTTTTATTTATTGTCAGGTACAATATATCCTATTTTTTTATATCAGTACCTATAATTTATTGATGAAGGAGCTACAGCCTCTTGAAAACGGAAATTAAAACATATTTACTGGTCATTAAATACGAAATTTCGAAATCTGACATTTGAATTTGGTATATTTTGTTATCTAATGGAGATACTAATATATTTTAATTCAAATGAGTAGAAAGATCCATAGCTTCTGAGGAAATTATATTACAACATACACACATAGTTATCTTCCTAATTTGGTAATAGATATACATACGTATAAGGATGCGAATACCATTGCAGGCCAATGTTATAGTTTTGATGTCGTTCACAAGACGTAATAGACGGAGAGCTGGCTACATAAAAAATGCAAGGTTGTACATGAAATGTGAATAGCTAGAGAGGTTCCATTAGCGCTCCCGAACACCGAGTGGCCAGTCTGCCAGCGCGATTAGGAAGATTAAGGCGGGGGCGGACGGTCAAAGATGACAAATTTTACAATGAAAAAAATGATAATGCTCATGGATAAAAATTATTGGGAAGTGAAGTATTTGTTGCTACGAAACGCGGAAAATT
Source organism: Rhamnusium bicolor (assembly GCA_029963845.1). Lineage (NCBI taxonomy): Eukaryota > Metazoa > Arthropoda > Insecta > Coleoptera > Cerambycidae > Rhamnusium > Rhamnusium bicolor. Next base: position 391,403 of record JANEYF010005525.1, read on the forward strand.
ATTGGCAGACGATTTCGTGGAAGAGAAATGGCCGGCAGACTTCAACAAAGCGGCGTTATCTTTAGTGAGAAAAAAATGAAAAGCCTCATGATTAAAAATTTTTGAGAATGATAGTTAAACTGTTGAGGAAGGTATGTTGTCAATGGCAGACGAAAAAAATGGAAGACAACATCGGGACAGACTGTATTGAAGAGCGCGGTCTCGATCGCGCTTAACGAGTTAGTTCCGTACGATGCATTATAACGATTTATTATTTTGTTAATTATATTACGAGGACAATAAGTTAACAATTCCTATATTATACAAGTGCTAAAAGATATGTTTACCATTAAAATAATTTTTTTATTAACAAATAATACAAATAAACTGTAGACTTATTCTATTTCGCTGTTTGTGTCGGATTCATCATATCTACACGCTAGAATCTCATGAAGAAGCTGATACGAAAATAGTTTTTCACGCGTGCAATATTCCGGAGGAAGCTAACATTATAATAAAATGTTCCAACACGGACATACTTATTATAATGCTAGCCAACATGGATAAGCTAAAAAAGAATAGTAAAGTTTGGATTCAAACGGGTATTTTAAGCAAACAGCGTATAATTGACTTGTCAGCACTTTATGATAGACACGGAGAATTATTTTGTAAATCTTTATCAGGGTTTCATGCATTCACTGGTTGTGATTTCAATCCAACTTTTTTTAGAAAAGGAAAACAGCGTCCTTTAAAATTATTAGTGTTAAGCGAACAATTTCAACGCGCATTTGCTGAATTAAGCAATGAAGATTGTGATAGACTTACTGTATTTTGAAATATTGAAAATTTTGTTTGTTCACTTTATACGATGAAATCACTTGAGTCCGTAGATAATGCTCGTTTTACGCTTTTTTTTAAATAATTACAAAGACAATAACGTCAATGAACCATTTAAAAAAAAATCCTACACAATTTTGATGCTTCATCGATACCTCCTTGTGCAGCTGAATTAAGACCACAATTCTTAAGATCCATGTATATCGCCAGATTGTGGAGCCACGCTCACAAGAAAATTCCGACTAATTTGGTACCAGAAGACTGCGGATGGGTAATAGTCGACTCCAAATACCAGTTCCAATGGTTCGATGGATCTCAGATACCATCTAGCGTTAAAGACGTTATTATCGATCAAGAACAGCCTGAAGGTACAAATATTTCCACACGCTTTCGTTCTTATATTTGTTAATAGCCATTTTTAATTTTTAATTTTGCTTTTCAACAGATGTTAACGATATCCAATCTGAGGATGACATCGATTGCGAAAGCGAAGAAGATATGCAGTACAATGAATCCGACACAAACAGCGAAATAGAATAAGTCTACAATTTATTTGTATTATTTGTTAATAAAAAAATTATTTTAATGGTAAACATATCTTTTAGCACTTGTATAATATAGGAATTGTTAACTTATTGTCCTCATAATATAATTAACAAAATAATAAATCGTTATAATGCATCGTACGGAACTAACTCGTTAAGCGCGATCGAGACCGCGCTCGAGACCGCGCTCTTCAATACAGTCTGCCCCGATGTTGTCTTCCATTTTTTCGTCTGCCATTGACAACATAGCTTCCTCAACAGTTTAACAATCATTCTCAAAAATGTTTAATCATGAGACTTATCATTTTTTTCTCACTAAAAATAACGCCGCTTTGTTGAAGTCTGCCGGCCATTTCTCTTCCACGAAATCGTCTGTCAATAATTTTCCGCGTATCGTAGCAACAAATACTTCACTTCCCAATAATTTTTATCCATGAGCATTATCATTTTTTTCATTGTAAAATTTGTCATCTTTGACCGTCCGCCCCCGCCTTAATCTTCCTAATCGCGCTGGCCGACTGGCCACTCGGTGTTCGGGAGCGCTAATGGAACCTCTCTAGCCATTCACATTTCATGTACCTTATACCTTGCTTTTTTATGTAGCCAGCTCTTAGATTATAACATTATCAGAGCGGTTTTATTCTTTCGTATTATATTTGTAGGTAGGGTTGGGCAATACTAATCTTTGGTATCGATACCAATTATAAGTATCGGTAAACATCGGTATAGATACTGGGTATCGGTATCGAGGTCTCTATATCAATAAATTTGTATCTAAAAGGTGTTTCAATAAAGCCGGCTTCAGAGAACTGAAACGTGTCGCGGCGACACATCCCCTCCGTCTGTCGCCCGTTATGGAGCGACAGAAGAAGGTAGCGGGTAAAAAATGACAAACGGCAGCTAAAAATTCAGGTCAATGCAAAAATTTAACCTAATTTATTGTTGAATTGTAAACAGTTTAAATATTCTAATTAGGAAAAAAAATTGTGATGGAAACTTTACATTTTGTCGTATTTTACTGGATGTGGAGAAAAAGAAAAATAAAATATCAAAATGGATTGTTCGAAAACGGTGTGTAATTTTCTTATTATAAAGTTTCAAAATTAAACAATATCTATACTTTTACAATAATTCTACTTACCATCATTACATCTTTGTATTTCGTAATTGTTTAAAAATACCGTAAATTCTGCACCTCTGCATGCAAAGTGCCTTTTCGTCTTTGATTATTGTTGTCCATTTTATATTTAACAAATAAACAAACACCATCACATAACCTTAAATCTCCAGCGACACGGTTGTCTCTGGCGACACTGCCTTGTAGTTGGAAAAATCCAACTACATGCCACAGCGCTAACTGTCGCTGCAACAATAGGTGGGAGCTAGGGGAGTATAGGAAGCTTGATTACTATTGGTCGATTAGCAGTCGCGGGCGACACGTTCAGTTCTTTGAAGAGTGCAAGATTTCAATCGTGCGCCAGTTTGACTATCATGATGTCACAAGATTAAGTCATGCCAGGTCGATAGGAGACAGATGGCAGTTAGTAAACATGGAGCATTACATGATAGAACAACGCGTCCTGATTGTTAAACATTATTATCAAAATGGTGAAAGTTAGATTGCCACGATTCGTAAAGTGCGTTCAATTTTCGGTCGAAATAATGTTCCTCATTCATCTACTGTGAAAAGAATAATCGAAAAATTCGAAAGCACTGGTTCGGTTAGTGATGTGAAACACACGACACGAGCTTGTAGGGGTCGTTCAGAACAAAAGATCACGGCAGTTCGCGAAAGTATGGCCGAGAGTCCAGGGACGTCGATTCGTCATCTTGCACAAGAATTGGACGTTACAACAACCACTCTTCAGCGTATTCTCACTAAAGATTTGCATCTCCATGCCTACAAAGTTCAATTGACTCAACAACTTCTGCCAACAGACCATGCACAGCGAAGAGAGTTCACCAATTGGATCCTTGAATAACAAGAGGTGAATGCCGATTTTACGGACAAAATCATTTTCAGTGATGAGGCCCATTTTCGCTTCGATGGATTCGTTAATAGGAAAAAACTGCCGTATTTGGGGCTTAGAAAAACCACAAATGATTCATGAAAGCAAGCATCGAAAACGTGTCCCGGTTTGGTATGCATTGTGGTCTGGAAGAATCATTGGGCCATTTTTCTTCGAGGACGAGGCAAGTAATGCAGTAACGGTGAATGGCGACGAACATTATCGTGCTATGATAACCCAGTTTTTTTGTGCCTTAATTGGAAGATATTGCTCTCGACGACATGTGGTTTCAGCAGGACGGTGCCACTTGCCATACCGCCCGTGAAACATTGACGGTCTTGCACGAGTCTTTTCCTGGTCGTGTCATCTCTCGGTTTGGTGATCAGAATTGGTCGTCACGCTCTTGCGATTTAACACCTTTGGACTTTTGGCTGTGGGGTTATCTGAAGTCACAGGTTTATGCCAACAAGCCTACGACCACCGAAACATTGAAGGCCGAAATTACACAATACATCAACGAAATACCGCCACATCTATGCATCACCGTTATTTAAAATTTCGCCAAAAGAATACGCATGTACCAGCAAATCCGTGGCGGTCATTTATCAGTAGTGTTGTTCCATACATAACTCCCAAATATCTGCATTATAACTCAATAAATATTACAATACTTTGCTACAGAAAACCAAGTTTTATTGAATCTTGAAATATTGCGCTCTTATTGAAACACCCTTTATACCGAAAATTGTATCGATACTTTCCATTGTGCCGATTTTTCGCCTAGCCTCATCAATATCTATCTATTTATATCTATGTAATTAGTATTATGTTTCACACATTGGAGCAGGCGTCCAATTAGTAATTTTCAAAAAATGATCAACGAAAGCAAGTCTCAAGCATAAGATAGATAATAGATAATAATAATAGATAATAACTGATATCAGATTTAGCAGGAAGTGTCGTCCATTACAGATATCGAGGTATCGATGCCAGATGTTGGTGTCGAGGTATTGATTCCAGATATTGGTATCGATACTTCGATACCAACAAATTTTCGGTATTGATACACCAATACCGAAGATATTGATACTTCCCGATGTCTCGTTATTTTTACCATCCCTGTTTGTAAAAATTTAGAGGAATATTGGTCTCACGATGTTAACAATTACATAATTCAAATTTAAATTTTATATTTCTCTCATACCAATTTATAATATAATGTTTCTGCACAAAAGAGTCTATATGAACACAGTCAATGTTTCCTTGTTCATTTTCTCAAAATTGTCAACTGTAACATAGACCATTTTTGCCTATCCAAAAAATATCTGACAAATAAATAATTACGGACAACAATACCCTGAGTAATATTATTCATTTAAGATTATTTTCCCACAAAATCCCATTTATTTGGCAGTTATGCAATTGCATGACCCAATTTCTACACATTTACATAAAATGGATTTCTGTTTAATCAATATGAAACTCAATTGCTAATGGTTTTTGTACATTTAAATTTATATGGGATTTAATTTATTATTTTATTGGCATTAAAATAGCCCATAATAATAAATATCTTGATGTACAACATAAAATTGGTGGACTAATTTCATAAAACCTAAAAATATATAAGGGCTGGTTTTTGTAATGGCAGACTAAACTATAGTTTTAGCACATAGCACCCAAAATGCCTAGTGAAAAATGAACAGGGAAAATCCCCTTTGGAATATGGTTGTTGTAGAAAATTGTAATATCTCAATAGTTTATGAAAACTTGGAGCAAGTGCCATAGTAATGACTTTGACTTTAAGAGTATTGATACGGAGGAAGCTAGCGAAATTAAAGAATATTAGTACTAACTAATCATAAATACAAATGTGACTCAACTTAAAAAAGTATAGAGCATTACATAGAAATATAAGTAGAACAGACAATGAATGCTCTCTACAGTCCCGAAGAAAATAAAGATAATGATCCAAATGATAAAGACTGGAAAGGTTCTAATATTGTCATGAATGATCCTGATAATTTTGAAAGAATTAAGTTGGTTAAAGAAACTGAACACGAAGAGAGCGAGAAAAATATGGATAAAGAGGTTCATATACAGGGACATGGCATTAATTACAAAACCGGTAAAAAATATGAAAAATAGAAAGGAATAGTTGGAGTTCCATGAAGAATAACAAAAACAGATAAAATTGAGAATGATAGGTAAATGAATGATAAAAAATGAGAGAGTCACTGAAAACTCGATGTTCCAAAAGAGGTTAGAATACTAGAATTAAATGTAGACAAAGGATGGTAGAAGGAAGTTATTTGATAAACTCTGGAAGAGTAATAACTTGGCTTGGCAGAAAAATTTGTATTAGTTCACTTGTTTACATTTAAGTCCCAAAAGATATAAAAAAATCAGCTTAATTCAGTATCTCTTAGAGTTAAAAAAGTGTTCGTTAATACTTTGTGTATTAGTGAATGGCAACTTAATAATTGCGCTTTAGCAAAGAAAGATTCATTAGCTGAAACTATTGAAATTAATGAAACAGGATTGAGGTGCGAAGAGAGAAACATTTACATACATTCCTCGATTCTTTACTAAAGATTGAGTCTTACTACTGCAGAAAAATGTATCTAGAACCAATTTAGCAGTCTAAGTATCACCTATTTCTGGTATATTTAAGATATTTTACGGAGAATTTGATCAAAAAAATTTAAATTTAATAAGATCCAGGAAAGATGAGATTTGTGCATCAGCCATTAAAGAAGCAATGTATCTAAGAATACATATTTGCAACACGTTAAATGAAAAAATAGAGCTTGTTCAGAAAAAACTCTGTCAAAGAAATATTTCCTCGCTTTATGGATCGCAGACAACAGATCTAACACTAATTCTGAAAGTCTATCATGTATGATACAATAAAATTGACGGTTCAAATTTTCACCATCTGTGATTTGAAATCGCACGCTGATTTTTTGGCACGAAGGTTGAAGCTGAAGTTACGTCTAATGAATTTGCAAGTATCACGTATTATAACTTTATTTAATCAAAATTTGATGTCATTCTGAGGAGTGATGGCTGTACCTATCACAACAGGAATGTGAACGTATCTTTGACAACCCCAAAAATATAGTGATTTCCCGAAAATATTTAATATCCGGTCACATATAGATAGAGTGTGACAGCATGCACGCGACTATAGAGAGATATCTTCGAAATAAAGAAATTTACTCGCCTGCTGGATACATCAGTGCTGCAAAATTAGCTCAAACCAAACCGAAGCAATATCTGGGTCACTCTTAATTTCGAGATTTTTCAAAATTGGGAACATTCGCTCATGGTTTAAAATTGGGGACTACACAGTGACCGATAGGTGTGCTCTTCAATATCGGTACAATTATGAGCTTCTTTACGAATTTAAATTTGACGATGATCAAAAAGAACAAAAGCATTACCAACCAAAGAAATCATCATTTGGCACAACGATTCCCAAAGCTAACGCATTTACAAGGGTGGTCATATAAAGGGTAAACATTTTCTTCTCAACCCCCAATCGCGCTCTATTTGTTTAAAATTAAGGAACACAATTCCCACACCTAGTATAGACTAGCACAAAACAACATTAAAATATCGATACTTTCTTATTGAATTTTTGAATCTCTGGCACAAATAGCCCAAACAAGCACAGTCTTGCACAAACATTTTTATGGCTATAAGGATGATCGTGTAAAGAGGCTAGCGTCCATCTGCCCCCCCCCCAAAATGATTCTTCTTTATCTGTTACAGTATCGATTTCTTAATGTTAACACTCTTGTGCTAGGGGGTGATGGGGGGCCGAGACGAAAATGTTAACCCTTTACATAACCACCCTAAAGATAACACTTAGTGTTATTTTTATGATTTTGCCGAACTATGTTTACTAGTAGGCTATTTGTGCCATAGTTTCAAAAACTTAATATGGGAGGAGGGAGCTAGCGTCAATCTGCCCTCCCTCAAACGCAAACCTTATTTATTTATTACTCAAAGGTGCGCTAGTTGTAAAATTGCTCAATGTAAAAATGGTGTGCCACCAAAGCTGTGAAAAAGTGTAACTGAAGGGAGGGGGGCAAGTTGACTAACCTCTTTTCTGACAAGAACCTATTTACTACCTCGTATAGTGGGGAGACAGGAAGATTGAATAGCGCAACAGAATGGGTAAGCGATTTTTGTATAACTGGGGCTATATAAAAGCAGAAGCTGTGGAAAAATTCCCGCTTAACATTCTTCAAAATTTTTTTTATTGTGCTGCTTGATATCAATAGCCTATACAGAACTTCGACCTCGCCTCACTGAAAATGATCATATAGGCAGTCTTAAGTTCACGTTGGTCAGTAATTTTCGAGATAGTAAACCGTAAAGACGTCAAATACGTTGCTCTCTGTAAATTCTACTAATACCATTTAATTTTTCATATATTATGGATTGTAACAAATGCGGTTTTCCATTTCCCAAATTGATATTTCATATTATTATATTTACAAAGCACCGAGCACAAACGTTTCTTAGAATGGAAAGTTTTATACCTGAAAAAAGCAATTTCCTTTTTTATGTTGTACATAAATATTTAATTATTTTTAAAGTAAATTGAAATCAATTTTTCATTAATTTGAGATAATAAATACAAAATTGTTTAGATGTAGATATTATGTTATGATTATTATTTCTGTAGATCTTAGGAAAAGGGGAATTATTACTTATTATTTCAATTATAAATTTTAAATCAATTTTTTTTTGCCTTTGCCATAGAAGATTAATTACAAATTATTTCCAAATTTAAACCGTTTTGTTATTTATACTTAACAAAATCTAATATAAAAATATTTACTGAAAACTATTAATAGTTTACCTGTATGTTTGTTGTTATAAAGGAAATTTGGCTGCAGTATCAGCCCTTGAACTTCTCAATAGAAGTTTACTGGTTTCATTACATAATTGCTACATTCTAATTTTTACAGATTTAAAAAATTACATGTATACGAAATGGAATATTGTTATTTATAGAGAAGGAACATGAGTTACGGCCAGGCGCGGATTGGCCTGGTGGCACGTCGCGTCGCGAAAAATCTTGATGAATCGTAGCCAGATAACTTATGTGAAGATCACATGGGGCCGCGACAGCAGCCTGATGGCTGAGACGACCAAATGAGACAAAAGTGCGATTACAGTTTAGATACAGATGTATTGCCACTAACTTGATGAGAATAAAACAATTTTTAGTATCCAACGGGCCGACATCATAATTGCAAAAATATTCTGACCTAACAGTGAAGCAAATTTGTTAACAAACTGTTAACATAGAACCAGATTAAAATAACATATTCTTATTGTTATTGTTATATACGAAATTACCATTTACGATTTTTTGGCTGGTACCGTAAATCGGAATAACTTTACTACCATTTTAAGATATTTTGTTCGAACCATTCTGCCCTGCTATGACTGGAAGTCGTAAATTCAAAAACATGTATACAATATTAGGTTACATAGTTACATTAATAAAAAGGATGAATACAAATTCAATTGCCAATAACTAAAATTGTTAATTTCGAAATGTGGACCAAGTTAATTTCTCAAAATTTACATTCACCACAGGTTATACAACGCGCCGTCTCTTGATGGAAAGACTGTAGTTCAGACTAAATCTATCCACATATCAACGTTGTTATTATTTAACGAAATCAATTCTTTTACATCCACCACAGTTAAAGAAACGAAAATTTCCTTCTCAATTTTTGCTGTTATAAAAGTTATAAATAAAGATTCCCTGTAATGTTATGCAATATTAAAACTTACATCGAAATGACTCAATTAGTTCAAGCAACGCCCATCTATTTAAGATTGAGATAACAAAATCGTCCATGGTTAATTATGTTTATAAAAATCACCACTCATAATAGCACATTATAAATGTAACAAAATCGCAGGATTGGGTGTTAGGTTTCCTGGGCTGGCCGGCATTTTTGAATGAAATAAAGTAATACGTACATAATTGCATAACACAAGCAAGGACCTGATGGTAAACAAATCTGATGGTGACTTATTGCTTACGTACGTACATCTCTAAATTAAAACTATTACTACAATTTGAGCAGATTTTGCTACCTATTATTTCGCAATGCCACACAATTTGTAGCGGAATCTTCAATTAATATTTTAATTAATATTCTTACCAGTGATATATTTATTAAATATGATTTGAACGAAACAACTACTCAGCGGGCAAATACCCCGACTTACATTGGATTATACCTTCAAAGCATGATAGATCGGTAGCTAATATCATTTGTCAATTCCTAACCAGACATAGACCGGTTTCAAACATATTAGTTCTCCTCAGTATATGCCATAGGTTATGGAACAGACAAATGATAGTGGCCAACCTGCTAGTCATATACTGACTAAGGTAAATTGAGTAGTGGTGAGAGGTATGTGAAACTTCTCATATGGTCTAAATGCTACTATCCGACCGACTACTACTCAGTGACATATTTATTATAACAAGACAAATAATCTCTTTGTTTTATTTGAAGCCAGTAAATGTTAAAAATTCGCATAGAGGGAGACACTCGTTTCTCACTTTTTCTTCATTAATACTACTCATCCAAATTATTTGACACATTTATTGAAACAAATATAATGAATTATTGCCTAATAAAATTTTAAACAATAATATCAATGTAGTAAGAAGGATATTTTAGTATCACCCCTGGTATTGTCCATACGCATTCTTGACATTTGCTGGCACAATTAGAACAAAGAGATTATTTGTCTTATTGTGATAAATATGTCACTGTCCTTAAAGCATGTAGGTACTTTTTATAATGTTTGTTTGAGTTCAACAAAGACCGCTTAGTAATTTTCTGTGCATTCTAGTTGATGTCTTACTTTGACGTAAATGATTACTTTTACCATCGTAAGAGAACAAACAGTCAAACAATATTTGTTGTTTAGGGCTGCAATAATTTTACTGCAAATATTTATAGTCCTTTCATATGCATTATGTGATAATGAATTAACTTTGATGAAAACAACTGCAATTCTCATCAAACAATGTTGTCGTAAAATAATTAACGCGTTTTTATTCCATGTAGTCTCCAGTTTCACGGGAAATAATTTTAACATTTAAATTTTATTAATGACATCCTGTATATTTTTTTAGTTGGACAATATGACATACTTTTCTTTTTAGTCTATGATCCGAATTAAGGACGACCTTCACCCATCCGTTTAATGGATGAAAAATATTTTTTATTAATTTTAATATGTTATAAAATATATCGCGAATGGGTTGACTAAAAAATTCCTGGCAAGACTATGATTAATTAAAAATTGAAAAAAATTTTTTTAAAGGAACAAATTATATTCCAATCGAAACTATGAAGCCTATAAAATATGCAAACGTTAGGTTGTCTATTTTTTTCCTGGCGTAACTATTGGGTTGGCAGGTATAAACAGGTAATTCGATACTAGTAATTTACATTCATCGGTTTAATGAATAAATCTTATATCAAAATAAAGGTAATTAAATTGCGAACAGAATTATATAGGGTTGTCTGCGAAAAATCTGGTTTAAATTCCGGTTGGCGAGCTTTAAAAAGCGAAATATTATTTGTGATATTAGAGTATATAAATGTTCTTCTAAATAAAAATATGATAGTGATAGGTGCAAATATTAAAAAAAAAAAAAATTAAATAATTTGTTTGGCCAAAAAAAAAATTAAAAAAATTTCAAATTCCACGATCTTCAGTATCATTATTTCATTATAAATAAAATATAGAAGATATATTTACTATTATATTATAATTTGGAAGATTCATTTACTATGTACTTACTGTATTGTCCGGACAAAAGTAATTAAATTCTTCATTATATTTATTTCCTAAAGCAGTGATTTTTTTATAACACGAGGTATGATAACCAACAAAATCGAGTGACGCGTTGGTTAGCTCAACTTCATTGTATTTAAAGTTTTTTTTTACGAAAAGCCAACTTCAATGAACAATTTTTAAAAGTTTCATCGTTAAAATCAATTACAGAATCGTCCGAGTCACACAAGAAACACTTTTTAGCCATTTTTTATCATAATATATTGTCAATTAATAACAACGATGCGTAGTAGCACGTTCTCTCGATTCAAATATTGAGGTTAACTGCTCCAAAATAATGCTCAGAGTATTTACTAGTCTATCGCTACCCTTCTTAATTGCACGAACAAATAGTATGCGCACTCTCTTTCATCCGATGGACGTGCCCCGCGCAGCTGTAATGCTGCGTCATCTTCTATCGCACGGGATAGTTTGCTCTGACCTCTTTGTCGCACATTTTCATTCTCACCAATATTTCGCTTTTTAAAGCTCGCCAACCGGAATTTAAACCAGATTTTTCGCAGACAACCCTATATAATTCTGTTCGCAATTTAATTGCCTTTATTTTGATATAAGATTTATTCATTAAACAGATGAATGTAAATTACTAGTATTGAATTACCTGTTTATACCTGCCAACCCTATAGTTACGCCAGGGAAAAAATAGACAACCTAACGTTTGCAGTTTCGATTGGAATATAATTTGTTCCTTTAAAAAAAAAAATTTTCAATTTTTAATTAATCATAGTCTTGCCAGGAATTTTTTTGCCAACCCACTCGCGATATATTTTATAACATATTAAAATTAATATAAAATATTTTTCATCCATTAAACGGATGGGTGAAGGTCGTCCTTAATTCGGATCTTAGACTTTTTTGTTTTTATTTGTTATTAGCAACTAAATACACAAAATGCCAATAATAAAGAAAAATAATGTCGTTTTTTAGGTTTTTTTTACACATTTGGTTGGTGGTGCATCTTTTTTATCTAAGATTGAAGGCTAATATGCCCTTTGATGTGGTAGGTGGGACGCCATACACCTTTACCATATAATTTAAGCTCTAACAAAATTGCAAAGAGCTCCAAAACACTCTTTAAATAATCTTATTTCGAAAGCTTTTACTTAAATCAAAAATGAAAAGATAAATACGCGTCACGTTCAACTACACTTTCCATTTAAAATTAAGTGCTTTTTCTCACAATTTTATTTATAATCATTGAGGACGTTTTTTACAAAATGTAAACATTTAAGGATCGATAGTATACGAGAAAATAACAATTGCTGAATTTAAAACAACATGTAATTCTACTTTCAGCTAAATATAAGAATGTTGCACTTGTTTTATTGTCACATCAAACCTTATTTGTAGTTTTAAAGGAAGTTAATGGGCTTTTTTGCAGAATGCGATTTACAGACATGGTTGCACGCTTCGATAAACCGTTCAAGATTGCTATTTACTACCTTCGCTTTTTATCCTTTCTTCTGTATTGATTAAATCGGACCACTTGTATGCCATATAGTATCCCAAAAAGGAAAAATTGAATGTCGTATGTGGTCGATGTAAAAATATTTTATCAAGTAGCTACTGAGCTCCGTAATTCTGTACTTTGATTTAACATTAAAAGGAAAATAAATATACAAGTTAATATGATAAATCTAAATACAGGGTGGCCCACCGAAAACAGTCCACGTAAGTTTATGTCATTTTGATATAACTAGAAAGAATGCTTAAACAGGTCGATTTTATTTTTAAGGGGGGACACTTAAATTCACTATTTTCATTGGTCCTAAAGTGGGTTGGAACCTTCGATTTGAAGATGACACATGTGGTTTTCCACAAAACACCATATATTCTACGTCCATTTCCCTAACCAAGTTGGCATCATCTGGAGATGATTAAAACTAACCTTATGCTAACAGTATATCCTATTTATATCTAAACTATTGATCCGGTTCTGTGAACTGTAACTAACTAATCAATAGAGCGGACTACATGAGTCTGGCTTTTTTATCATTTAACACTAAATTTATTAAGAAAACGTAGTCACAAAATAAAAAACTCAAAAGATTAATTAGTAGTCAAAAGAAAGTATTCCACAGAAAGGTCACACCATTGTATAAAATCATTCCTCACAATCGTTTGATATAGAAGGAATTGATAACTTTAGCAAAGGATTAAATTTTGCATTATCCGTCTCTGAAGGCATTCTAAATGAGACTGTTGCAAGTGTTGAAAGTTCAGTTCAATACCTTCCAGATTCCTCTAAAGGATTTGTTAGAGAAGCTTGCAGTAATCAAGTCTCTACAAATATTGTTACTAAAGTAAATGTTTACTGTGGTGAAAAAATTTGCTTATATTTTGAGAACGGCCATTCAACATCTATTGGCATACTTAAAATACTCTTTGAACGCTTTTAACGAATCTAGAGATGCACCATCAGTACCATCAGAAATTTGTCTTAATCTGGTAAAACCGGTGTTTTGCTTTAACATATGTGCAAATTTTTTTCAAACGTGCTCATTTTTTGCATCACCTATAGCGTGTAGCAGTTGATTTACTTCGTCCACTATTTGCAGTGACTCCGCTAACGACAACGCGCTGTTTGTAAGTTTTTGATGTCGTCATGTAATCCTATAAATAGTTTTTAAAGCTGTTTCAACGGAAATATCTTCGAATTTTGTCTGGCTTTCCTTAATAGCTGCAGCCTCGTCAGGATTGAATTGTAGTATCACACATTTTATTTGTTATAAATATTCAGCATAATAAAAAGCTGCCTTAAACCATGTTCGCCAACGTCTAAGAATCGGCTGTGGTGGTTCGGGATTACCGGGGCACTTGCTGTGAAATGTGCGAAGACGTTTAAGAGATTTAAGGAACACTTTTTTTGCCACAAGATGTAAAGCATGCACTTTACACGTAACATGAACCAACCTACAACCGTATTCTTGAAGAGAACGGCCTACCAAACGCATTGTCGCAGCACCATCGGTCACAAACATAAACACTTGACTTGTTGACATAAAATTTTTCTAACTTCTCCAACACCACCCGCGTAATTATTTTGCCAGTACACTCAGTTAGTCTTTTGCCAGTACACTCAGTTAGTCTTTTGCTAGCTAGTAATAGTTGAAATGTTGGTTTAAGAGGGTCCAGTACACGTACTATAACATTTACAATAGATTTTTTTTTTTCATCAACACATAACCACAGCCGTGTATTTTTTTAATACACATTTGATTATATTTACAATGTCTTCGCGTACAGTTGGTACATAGTTACGCAACATTTCGCGAGTTGGTAATGTCACCTGGGGATTGTATTTATTCCAGAACTCCAGAAATGGTTGTTTATATAGTATGTGCTGCGAAACATCACAGGCAATCAGCATTAACAGTAAATCGAACATAAACTGTGTTTTCGAGGGCACGCCATTTTTTTTAGTTTTATGCTGCACAGTATTTACGTGACGTCTATAATCATATTTATCCCAGCATATCAGGCCTGTCTCGCACACCTTACAATTTATTGTAGCACCATTATAGAATAAAACCGGGAATTCACTGATAATTCACTTTGTCAGCGTGTGGCCGTTTTTTACCCATGCACACGTCTGACATATTTTATTATTAAATTAATATAATAATAATAATATTATTGATAATAATAATAATAATAATCATCGAGTTCTCGACACCTGCGGAGAAAAACATCACCTTGAAGGAGGAGGAGAAACGGACCAAATATCGCGATCTCCGGTACGAGCTCCAAGTGCTGTACCCAGGCTACTCGGTAAAAATGGTCGTCCTTATAATCGGTGTACTCGGAGGGATAAAGCCTACGCTGCTCTCGGAACTGAAGATCATACCAGCCTGCCAAAAATCAGCCGAGTGGCTGGCAGGCCAAATGCAGAAGGCGGTCATTCTGGGTTCTCTCCGTCTGCTTAGGGCACACGATTCTGGTATCTACAGTCACTGACCCTGCGGGACGTGGTGAGTGGCTGTAGTTGATGCGCCGGCGCGACTCCCGTGAGGCGTCGGAGGCCACGGGAGGACTGACCGGCATCGGGAAACCGAAAATAATAATAATAATAATAATAATAATAATAATAATAATAATAATAAGGGGTGCGAGTTTTCAACTCATGGTTGAACGAGGGGCAGCAGATTCCGGACTGGTTCGTCGAGGGACGTACTGTGCTAATCCCCAAAAGGGGGATCACCTGCCTTAACTCCTCAACCAATCACGGGGTCGAGAAAGCCAAGCGGCGTGTACAAAAAATCGAGGGCAAAATACAGTCGGCCAGACAACACGCTTCTCGGATCCAGAGTGTGGTGGAATATAAGACGACTGGGAGGGTCTTTACTCCCAGAATCCGGCGCATAGCAGCTGGATTAAGACGTCAACACCATACTCTAAATCTGACAGTGATGCTTACCATCAAGCAGCACTGTCTAGATAGGATCCGAGCACTCATGGCGATAAAGAAAACATTGAGGAGGCGGGTGAGGAGTATGGAACAAAACAATTTGTTCCGTACGAATCCTTCCCGCCTCTTTCAAGAGCCACAGCGTGTCGTCGAGAATCCGCCGACTGTAGAAGATGTCGAAACCTTCTGGAAAGGAATCTACGAAACGACACGTCCATTCAATAGCGACACTCCATCAATTGCACACTTCGAGGCTCTGTGTCACAGACATCTTGAAGAGCCAGAAGAAGTGTGCCCGGCAATCAGTACGGAGGAAGTTCAACAAGCACTTGTTGGTACCAAGAACTTCGCTGCCCCGGGCCCAGACGGCATTAACAACTGGTGGTGGAAGAAATTTCCTTCCACTCACCGTCGTCTGGCGCGAGTTTTCAACTCATGGTTGAACGAGGGGCAGCAGATTCCGGACTGGTTCGTCGAGGGACGTACTGTGCTTATCCCCAAAAAGGGGGATCTCTCCGACCCGAGGAATTATAGGCCGATCACTTGCCTTAACTCCTGCTACAAGATATTTACACGTATCTTGTATGCTAGGACACTGAGGTCTGTTGATCCGGTCTTCCAGCAGATACACGAACAGCGTGATGCCAAGAAGGGCATGGCAGGTTGCAAGGACAGCCTGCTGATAGACCGCTGTATTACACAGGATTCTGTGCAATACAAGCGGAATCTATCGATGGCCTGGATTGACTACCGCAAGGCATTTGATACAACGTCGCATCAGCTATTGTTGCACTTACTCGAATGTCTTGCGGTACCAGCACCACTAGTGAGATGCATAGAACAGCTGCTGCCGCTCTGGAAGACCCGCTTCACCATAACATCAGGTGCACAGCGGGTCACGACAGAGCAGGTGGCATTTAGGAGAGGAGTTTTCCAGGGTGACTCCCTGAGTCCTCTCCTCTTCTGCATCTCACTGCTGCCGTTGTCTGTTGGGCTCCGCCAAACCCGCGGATATCAATCTGGACCACCCAGCGACCGGAGGCATAAGGTCACCCATCTATTTTATATGGATGATCTTAAACTTTAT